>JBBDGP010000794.1:0-235000 GCA_037952835.1 Lithobates septentrionalis | reverse complement strand
CCATCAAACGCAGCCACTGTACCATCAAACGCAGCCACTGTACCCATAAATTGCCACCACTGTGCCCATTAAACACAGCCACTGTGCCCATCAAACGCAGCCACTGTACCCATAAATTGCCACCATTGTGCCCATTAAACGCATCCACTGTGCCCATCAAATGCAGCCACTGTACCATCAAACGCAGCCACTGTACCCATAAATTGCCACCACTGTGCCCATTAAACACAGCCACTGTGCCCATCAAACGCAGCCACTGTGCCCATAAATTGCCACCACTGTGCCCATTAAACGCTGCCACTGTGCCCATCAAATGCAGCCACTGTACCATCAAACACAGCCACTGTACCCATAAATTGCCACCACTGTGCCCATTAAACACAGCCACTGTGCCCATCAAACGCAGCCACTGTACCCATAAATTGCCGCCACTGTGCTCATTAAGCGCTACCACTGTGCCCATCAAACGCAGCCACTGTGCCCATCAAACGCAGCCACTGTACCATCAAACGCAGCCACTGTACCCATAAATTGCCACCACTGTGTCTTATCTATATATAATGCACTCTTTGAATGTGCTTTAAAATGCATGGTTTTCCATTTTATGAACAAGAAAATTAGGGTTGTCCCGATACCACTTTTTTAGGACCGAGTACAAGTACCGATACTTTTTTTCAAGTACTCGCCGATACCGATTACCGATACTTTTTTTAATGTCATGCGACACTGTTTTTTTTTTTTAGGGGGGGGGGGGGGGGCGGGAGTGAACGGTGTGTGTGTTTGTGTGTGTTTTTTTTTTTTTTTCATTTACATTTATTATTTTTTACAATTTTTTTTTTTTTTATTCTTGTGTATGTGTGTATTTTTTTTTTAATCAGCCCTGTTGGGGGGCTTAGGTGAGATATCAGGGGTCTTAACAGACCTCTGATATCTCCCCTTTGAGACAGAGAAAGAGACCGAGGATAGAGATTCCACAGTCCCTTTCTCTGCAGCCTCAGCTGCACTGACAATGAATGGAGAGAAGACAGCGGCCCCTCTCCATTCATAAACTGACACATCGTAATCACAGGAGATTACAATGTTTCAGTTATGTGAATGGACAGAGTCAGCTGACTCTCTCCATTCACACAGCGGAGAAAGACAGCAGAACGGAGGAGACAGAGAAGGAGAGGGGGACAGCGGAAAGCCGGAACGGAAGGGGACAGCGGAGGGGGACAGAGGAACGGAGGGGGACAGAGCAAAGAAGCAGGACAGCGGAGGGGGACAGAGGAACGGAGGAGGACACAGCAACGGAGCAGGACAGCGGAGGGGGACAGAGGAACGGAGGAGGACACAGCAACGGAGCAGGACAGCGGAGGGGGACAGAGGAACGGAGGGGGACACAGCAACGGAGCAGGACAGCGGAGGGGGACAGAGGAACGGAGGGGGACACAGCAACGGAGCAGGACAGCGGAGGGGGACAGAGGAACGGAGGGGGACTAAGGGGGATGAGGTGACAGTCAGCGGTGATAGCGTGTGGGGGAGTTACAAGCACCGATCACCGCTGTATGTCACTAAGCAGCTGAAAGCCGCGGGGGGAGAAGCTTGTAACTCCCCCACACGCCGATCACCGCTGACAGTCAAGGTATCGGGGGAAGCATCGGGAGCATTTGCCCGAGTACAAGTACTTGGGCAAATGCTTGGTATCGGTGCTGATACCGATACTAGTATCGGTATCGGGACAACCCTAAAGAAAATAATGACGTTATGCTGTTGGGCTGGTATAATAATGCTATGGGGCTGGTATGACATTTTTTCCAGGGCTGGTTTTCATTCCCAGTCCGGCCCTGCCAAGAACTGGACGTCCCTCCACAATTGATGAGAAGAAAACTGGTCAGGGGGGCTGCCAAGAGGCTTACAGCAACATTAAAGGAGCTGCAGGAATATCTGGCAAGTACTGGCTGTGTGGTACATGTGACAACAATCTCCCATATTCTTCATATGTCTGGGCTATGGGGTAGAGTGGCAAGAAAAAAACATCCAAGCCCAGATAAATTTTGAAAAAACACATCTGAAGTCTCCCAAAAGCGTGGGATGTGGGATGTGTTCTGGTCTGATGAAACCAAAGTTGAACTTTTTGGCCATAATTCCAAAAGATATGTTTGGCACAAAAACAACACTGCACATCACCAAAAGAACATCATACCCACAGTGAAGCATGGTGCTTTGGGGCTGTTTTTCTTAAGCTGGAACAGGAGCCTTAGTCAGGGTAGAGGGAATTATAAACCATTCCAAATACCAGTCAATAATGGCACAAAACCTTCAGGCTTCTGCTAGAAAGCTGAACATAAAGAGGAACTTCATCTTTCAGCATGACAACGACCCAAAGCATACATCCAAATCAACAAAGGAATGGCTTCACCAGAAGAAGATTCAAGTTTTGGAATGGCCCAGACCCGAATCTGAATATCTGTGGGGTGATCTGAAGAGGGCTGTGCACAGGAGATGCCCTCACAATCTTACTTTCAAAGAAGGAAGGGATTCTGGCGCTCCAAATATTGTAATGTCTTAGTAGAATGGTGCAATAATAGCTTTAGTAGCACATCTAGATCAATTAGTATTTTTATAAAAAAAGAGGAGGCAGCCATCCTCAGAGGGTGTCCATAGCCTCTGTTAGCAAGCAACAAGAAGGAAGGGGAGTTGGAGGCACCAACTCTAATGACACCGTCATATAATGTTAGTGTAATATATACACTTACTGGTTCACAGGGTGGCGGTGTCCATCGAGGGTTGAGATGTCCTGGAATGTGCTGGTGTTGAGGTGCCGGCTTCGGTGGCAATCCTTCGGCTCTGGGGATGTTTACTCCTGGTTTGAAAGCTGTTCCGCTGTCCAGCTTTCAAACCAGGAGTAAACATCCCCAGAGCTGAAGGATTACCAATCCTGGCGCCTCCAACCCCCCTTCCTTCTTGTTCCTCACAATCTGACAAATTTGGAGTTTTTGCAAAGCAGAGTGGGCAAATATTGCCAAGTCAAGATGTGCCATGCTGATAGACTCATACATAAGACTGAGTGCTGTAATAAAATCAAAAGGTGCTGCAACAAAGTATTAGTTTAAGGGTGTGCACACTTATGCAACCATATTATTTTATTTTTTTATTTTTACTTCCCTCCACCTAAAAGATTTCAGTTGGTTTTTCAACTGAGTTGTACAGTCTATAGGTCACATTAAAGGTGGAAAAATCTCTGAAATGATTTATCTTTCTCTCATTTTTTTTTACATCACAGAAACCTGAAATTTTAACAGGGGGTGTGTAGACTTTTTTTTTATATCCACTGTATATTTTGGGGTTCTGCGTAATTTTCTAGACAAAAAAAATATGATTCTTACTTGCAGGAGAAGAAATGTCAGAATTGTCCAGGGCTGGAAGTAATTAAAGGGGGGTTCCGGCAGGAAAAAAAATAAAATTAAAAGTCAGCAGCTACAAACACTGTAGCTGCTGACTTTTAATAAGCACACTTACCTGTCCTGGGTGCCCGCGATGTCGGCCGCCCGAGGCCGACCTGTCCCTCAGCTCTCGGGTCCTGGCACCGCCATTCGAACTAAGAGAAACAGGCAGTGGAGCCTTCCTACTGCGCATTCGTGAGTTGCGCAGCGCTTTGTGAATGGGACGCGATGTGTTGTGGGACACACACAGTTCCCATAACACACCGCGCCCCATTCCCCAGAAGACAATGCGGGGAGGAGAAGACTGAACATCACCGCGGCGTAGGAAGAGGCAGATTAGGAAGACTGCCTAGCAACAGCCATTTCAGGTAAGTTAATTTTTTTTTTTCCAATTTTTTAGGAATTTTTTTATGCAATTTTTTTTTTTAGGGTGGACCTCCCCTTTAAGGAAGTTGTATTTTCATGGGTAGCCGCTAGGTGGAGTTCTTGGCTCTTGTTTATATATGCTCTCTTCTTTGTATGCATGCAAGGGGGAAAAAAAAGGTAGAGATAGTGCAATCTAAAATGAAAACATACTAGTCAATAGCTGTGACTTTCTCCCCTTCATTTAACCTCTATCTAATGTTACAATTAAAGGAAAAAAAAAAGTTAAATTAAAATTGACTGAAAACCATTTTCCTTAATCCAAGCAATAACAATTATTTTACTATAACAAAATCACGATGCCAATGTTCTGAAATTAAGTAGAATTAAATTTCTATGTCTATAAACATTAGTAAGACCGAAAAAGTATAAACAAGAGAGCCTTTAAACCTACTGAACTGCCAGTGTACAGACCAGAACAATTTGTGTTGGTAATAATAAAACAGGAATGGCTCAGTCTGCAGAATTATCTGTGATGGTTCCATCTACTCTACATTACCCATTACCGGAGTTCTCTTATCTGTCTGTTCTACAGAGTGGAAAGTTCCTTGGGGGAAAGACGAGAGCTTTTACAATGTTTGTGGTTTGTCTTCTATGTAGATTTAGGGTTGGTTCACACTAGGGGCGGCACGACTTGCAGGTCGCCTCACCGAGGCGACCTGCACACGACTGCCACGGCGACTTGCAAAACGACTTCTGTATATAAAAGTCTATGCAAGTCGCCCCAAAAGAAGTACAGGAACCTTTTTCTAAGTCGGTTCCATTGTACAGAACGGGAGGCGACTTGTCAGGCGGCTAGGTCGCCTGACAAGTCGCCCCTGTGTGAACCGGCACTTAGAGAACCTGCGCAAAACACAACTTAAAGTGTATCTAAACACAAAACCAAAAATTGAATATATTGCAGCTTTGGTCTGGTGGCTGCATTTGTTTTCTTTTTTTTACCAAGCTTCTTTTGTGTAATTTTCACCTGATGATCCTCCAAATAACGCACTTCGTGGCTCTGGTGTCTACATCACTCCGCCACTGTATCTATGGCCCTCCAAAGATACAGTGGGGGAGTGATGTAGACACCAGCCTAAGTCAGTGATGTAGACACTAGTCTAAGCCATTGTTATCACCCTAGGCTGTTCTCCTGATGCGGACTACAAACATGTCCGTATCTCTTCATCTCCATTACATGGAGAGCAAGGCAATTGGTAGATTACAGAAGATAGCTAGGAAGAAACATATTCTTCAGTGCTGCTCACAGGACGTGACCAGCATATAAGGGGGCTTGTGATTGGCTGATTGCTGGTGCCAAAGAGTACAAGGTCTCTGCCCAACATCTTCTTGCTAGAACACCCCACCTGCTTGAAGGCCTAAACCTCTGCTTTGTTGTGCCCAACTCATTGCCAGAGGCCTTCCCACGACATCCACAGCCATTAGTCTTTATATATTCAGAAGGAAAAAATGTCCTCATAAAAGAAGTATAATTGCTGCACTTTACTGGTGTTACTTCGGGAAGATGGCAATTACAGTCACATCACATACACATACTATCCAGGGTCACTTAATAGTACTTTGTCAATCAAATATAGTAAATGATCCGCAGCAGTCACATGTGAAAGCAGCAAATACCACTTCATCCTTCAGTCATCTTCCCTTTTGCAGTCCCTCTCTCTCCTTATCAGGGTCATTAGTACACACTCAAGAGGGCTCTGGCTTGTCTTAGGCTTTCTGAGTCCAACTCACGACTCCCTGCTTGTCGTTCCAGAGAAAAGATCACTGACGCTGCACCTCTAGCTCCAGTACACTTCCCCCAGGTCCTCCAGGGGCATAGACTCAACCTTGGCACTCCAGCTGTTTCGGAACTACATTTCCCATGATGCTCAACTACAGTGCAGAGTGCATGAGCATCATGGGAAATGTAGTTCTAAAACACCTGGGGTGCCAAGGTTCGCCATCACTGGTCTAGGGTTTAATTATCCTTTAAAATGCATCTAAACCTGAAAACAAAAATGTAGCTTATTACAGTTTACCAATCTTTAGATGTAGCAGCTGTATTAGTTTTCTCCCCCCCCCCCCCCCAAGTTTTTTTTTTACCTGTCAATACTGCAAATAACACACTTACTGTCCCTTGGTGGCTATGCTCAGGGCTGCTGTTAGATATCACGGGGCCCCATTATAGCCTACCTGACAGCCCCCCCCCCCCCTTCCTGGCCGAAAGTGACTGAGGACATAAATTTGTCTCTTTCTTTGCAGCCTCAGCAGCACAGATGAATGACTAGGAAATGTTCTAAGGCTTCCTGCTCATTCACAAACTGAAGCATAGTAAACACAGTATACTATGCCTCAGTGATGAATGGAGTGATTAGTACCACGGAAGATGACGGAAGTGCTGTGGGGGAAAAGGGCAAATGGGGGGCCAGACAGCAGATGTGCTAGGACCAATCCCGATGAAAGAGGATGAAAAGCTGGTAGCGCTGCAGGGGGAGGAAGAGAGTCGGTGGCTGTAATAATACAGTACAGCAGGCCCTCCTGCTCAGCAGGTGCCCGGGCCCCCCTTTAGAACTGATGGGGCCTGGACCCAGTACAGTAGGGCTGGCTGTACTGCCTTATCAGCGGCCATGGCTATGCTCACATCTCTACAGTATCTAGTGAAGGAGTTGTCACCCAGATTGGACTTTAACCACTTGCTTATTGGGCACTTAAACCCCCCTTCCTGCCCAGACCAATTTTCAGCTTTCAGCGCTGTCACTCTTTGAATGACAATTGCACGGACAATAGCAAAAATGTTTTTTTTTTCAAAATTATATTTTTTTGTTTACAGCGCAAAAAAATAAAAAAAAGCACAGAGATACCACCAAAAGAAAGCTCTATTTGTGGGAAAAAAAGGACAAAGTTTATTTGGGTACAGAGTCGCACGACCACGCAATTGCCAGTTAAAGTAACGCAGTACAGTGTTGCAAAAACTGGCCTAGTCATGAAAGGGGATTTATTTATTTTTTTCAAAATTGTCGGTCTTTTTTATGTTTATAGAGCAAAAAATAAAAAATGCAGGGGTGAGCAAATACCACCAAAAGAAAGCTCTTTTTTTTTAGGAAAAATGTATTTGGGTACAATGTTGCATGACCGCGCAAATGTCAGTTAAAGTAACGCAGTGCCGTATGTCAAAAAATGGCCTGGTCGTGAACGGGGGGGGGGGGGGGTAAGTCTTCCAGAGGTCAAGTGGCTAACAAACAGATGCTTGAGACAAGAATTACAGATACCAGTTCTCAGTAACGATGTAACATACCTTTACTATTAGTCCCTTTGAATCCACCATCCAGATCTTCTTGAGAGCTTCTTCTCTAGAGGTTCCCTCTTTCTCCATCGCCATAATAATGAGGAGAGCTATTCCCATGGCCGCCTTTGGGACAGGAAAGAGTTTATAAATTAAATACTGATAAGAAATGAAAGGAATACAGTTTGGCTAAAGCTGGCTGTACACTAGTAGAATTTAATTCAGGATTTTTCACTTTAAGAATGTTTGTTATTTTCTAATTATTAGTGGAGTCAAACTGACATTTGTTTTTGACCACAGTGACGAGAAAATTCAAAGCAGCAGGATGGAAAATTTTTCGCACACAAACTCATTTCTAGTCAATTTGGTTTTTGTTCGGGGAAATTGCTTTTAACATTTGATTTTGAAATGAATGTAAAACAAAATTATGAAGTACTTTTGAACAACATTCGTCCAGACATCAAATGTACAAGAATTGTAGAAGAACTTTCGTACGTATATTTGTATGAACGTTCGAAAATCTACTAGTATGTAGCTAGTTTAAGACTACAGAAAATAGTGCCAGAGAAACAAACTGATCCTCTGAGGTCTTCACTGGGATCAAAACAAGCATTTTTGATTTAGATATGGCTGAAATCACATTTCACTGGCTCACCCATTGGAATAAGTGGGGCCACAGCGCATACACGTATGCCGGCACAGATTATTTACGCTAAAAAGGGCTCTGTGGCGTCAGGGCAGGGCTTCACAATGAAGATCATTGAAACCCGTAGCAAGGTGTATTTAACATAGCAGGCTGTACTAATTTAGGCATGGGTGATGTTCAAATAAACACAATACTTTATTCTGCAAAATATGAGAGACTCTTAAATGATTCACCCAACAAAATTTTACTTTGAAGGGAAAAAATGCCGCTATTAAAGTATGAGAATGGATGTGCAAGATACAATGGCGTAACTATAGTCATAACAGACCTTGTGTCTGCAATGGTTATTAAAGCAGTCAGTATTCTGTATTTCTAAAGAAATAGCCTTCGAGATGGATATTAGAGAATAAGGGGCCACCTTGAGGGTTTTGCTATGGGATGCCTTTTGCACATAGTTACAGTCCTGACCAAAGATAAAAAACAATTCACAATCAAATTCGGCAAAAGTTGGAAAGTGTGGCTGTCCACAAGAACAAACTTTGGATAACGGTAACAACTGCTGTAAAAAAGACTTGGGGTTCTCAGAAATAGTCCCAGTAGCTCTCAGGGCAGAAGACCCAGGGGCTCAGGGCAGAAGACCCAGGGGCTCAGGGCAGAAGACCCAGGGGCTCTGGGCAGAAGACCCAGGGGCTCAGGGCAGAAGACCCAGGGGCTCAGGGCAGAAGACCCAGGGGCTCAGGGCAGAAGACCCAGGGGCTCTGGGCAGAAGACCCAGGGGCTCAGGGCAGAAGACCCAGGGGCTCAGGGCAGAAGACCCAGGGGCTCAGGGCAGAAGACCCAGGGGCTCAGGGCAGAAGACCCAGGGGCTCAGGGCAGAAGACCCAGGGGCTCAGGGCAGAAGACCCAGGGGCGCTCGGCAGATGACCCAGGGGCTCTCGGCAGATGACCCATCACATGTGCTTGCATTCATTAAAATCATTCTATAAAGAACCTTTCCTACACATTTAGCCATGAATATAGTTTGTGAGAATAGTATGTCAAATGTCACAAATCTAAACAAACCTATATCCAAACCTTAAAATATTGATAAAACAAGACCTTCAAAAACATGAAAAAATGAGTAGAGCAACATACAGTCAAAGAAGACATTAAAACAATCACAAACCTAACCAATCTTTACCAAGAAATTCAGAGTATTACAATATTACATGGAATTAGACAGATCTGTAGTTGCTATTCATGTTTTGGGTGGAGGGGACCTGTACATAAAGTTATATCCCAGCAACATTGAAGTGACTCTTCTCTAGTTATCTACCACACTGGTACCTATCAGATCTTAGCTCCTTTGGGGAGATGGTCACTGAGTACCCAAAACCCCAGAAAACAGCTTGACGAGGAGATGGATGGTGGGACCTTGTGACTCTGGATTTTCCCACCAAACCCACAAAGGCCAAATAAAATTCTACAGACACACAATGCACCTCTAACAGCCTACCTAAAAAAAGACTGCTGTTTTCAGTAGTGGCCTCTTGCCACAGAATTTGCAACTTGTCCAAGTCGCAAACAAGCACACAAAACCAGACATTTAATAGGACGGTTGGGATTAGGAATTGAGTTGCTAGCTTTGTAAATGAGCCTGTCAACTTATTGGCAGTAGCTGAAAGGATAACAGGACCATATTACGTTATAGTAATGTGCCAAACATCAAACCCTCAGATTCAGTTCTCATTTTGGAATGGTGCATAGATATTTGAAATGTTTCTCATCATAAAACATGCAGCAGAGGAGATGGAGGGCGGCCCGTACATGGCAATCAATTTATATTTTGTTCTTTTTGTTCCTTCCTATCTCAGGAGTAGCCCTTGCCACTGCACTGCACAAGCGATGTGTGCTTTAACACCCTCTCGATCCGCTGTGCTCAGTGTGTTTAAGTCTCAAACATTTGCACAGCTGTCATGAACAATGGCTATAATTTGTTTAATATGTTTACTTCCTATAATCATTTGCTCCAACTAGTGGCCATAATGTGGTATTTTTCGGAAATACCCCAATCAGGAAAATACCACATTATGGCCATCAGATAAAGCTGGAATTGAACACAAATTCTGGCCATTATTTTTGACAGCTGTGCGAATGCTTGTGAGATTTGTACACCAATTGTTTTTTTTATAAACTGACCCTAATGTGTATATAAACCCTATAATGGACTTCTCTTATTTAATTCCTTTTGGTCTGTTTGCTTTTTTCTAGTCTTATCTCAAAGTCTTAAATAGACTATTTAGCTCCCCCTCCAATTTCTACAGGAAAAAAAGTCTGTGCTTTGGAGATGAAAACAGTGGGAGTAGTTAACTACAACGTAGTTTAGCAAATAAACCTGGGGAGGGCTGACACCACCATCTACTGTTGCTGTCTTTTGCCAGCCTACAACAGGAAAAAAAAAAGTGGAGTTCCATTTTGACACATCAACAGGTATTTTTCTTTACTTTCAGAGTCTTTAAAGGTATAAAATATGGTGAAATGTACATTATATAGCTGAAATGCACTGCATATTTTATTTTGCTTTGGCATACATGGGTCCACCTGAGGATATGGAGGGTTCGCATCACTTTCTCCAAGCCCCTGCTGATCAAACTGCTTTATGGTGGAATGAAAATACTGAATGCCCGCAAAGCTGGGTCCCCAAGATGCATCATCGTGCACTTTCACCTCAAATGACGGAATTTTTGGTACCAGGTTTTAATCCTACGGGAGGTGCAGGCATCAGGTGAGCTTAAATTTAGAACTCTAAACTTTTGCTGATCCTGGATTCAAAGATCTTTTGACGTAGTCAAGGTCACCATGCACGCCAAAGGCATTAAGTATAACATGCTGTTCCCTGCCAAACTGTAGGGGCTAAATGGAGAGACCCTAAATTTATTTTTTTTTACATCTGAAGAGGCTTCCACATGGGTCAAAACTCTCCATGACTGGAGGCATTGGACCAGCCTGCTATTCAAATCATTACTGGTTCCTTCCCATAACTCTCATGCTTATTTGAAGCTATATTTACTGGTTGCTTTTAACCCTGTTAGATTATTCTTTTCCCTCTCCTTTTGCTAGTCACTTCTGTCCCACTGTCTCCCACCACTCCTGCCAATCGGTACAGACTAACTGTTTGTTTTCATTGTTTTCCTATTAAAACCATAACATAAGTAAATGAGACTGCCTCTTGTTGTGCAGCATCTCCCTACGCAGAGACCTTTTCTGCTGAGTTTACATATTTCTACACCACCATAAATGATTTTACACCTGTTTATATTCAGGGATTCAAGTATTTTGCAGTTCCAAAGGAAATGTAGGATAGTTTGGAATGTTATAGCTAATGTTCCTTTGTTGTTTGTTGGATGTTCGTTTTTTTGTTTTTTTTTAAACTATATTTAACTTTATATGTCAGAAATGTCTATGTGTGTGCATTGTGAAGCTGTTGTAGTGAATTCCAGATTCAACTTGTCATCCAAAGCCCACCTAAAAGAAATATATCCATCAAATAGATAATGACAATAATTACCATAATTTTGTGGAAAGTACGGGTCTAAATGCAAAAAAAAAAAAAAAAAAAAAATCAAGAGATCGCTTGTACTCCAATATCTGCAAAAGCAGGGCCCCTACTCCAAGAAACCTAATTGACTGGCACTAAAGTTTTAAATCTCCAAAAATCTTAAATGGGTGACCACCTATGCCAGGGGTTGTGATGTGTCCTAATCCATAAATGATTACCCTTTCAGCTTTTGGATTTCAAGCTTCAGCCAGACAGTTGATATGTGGTGATGTATGTAAAGGTGAACTATATTGGTTTAATCATTGTTGGTCTCTATCTGCCTTCTCCTGTTGATACTCAGTTACTCCATAAGATAGCAACTCTGGTGGCTCATTACCAGACTGTCCCCAGAAGGACGGGCTCCCACTGCTGCACTAACTACCTTGGAATTATCTAAATGGGCTGACATATATAGGTTCACTGATGCCTGGAAAAGAGTATAGCCAGAGGGCAGAGAGTTTACATGTTATTCTGCTAAGCATAGAGCTATATTTCAAATAGATCTTGTTTATGCCTCCAATATTCTGCTGCTGAAAATCCATTCCATCCAATTATTTACTCCTGGCATGTCAGCTCACGCTCCTGCACTGCTTCACCTAACTGCCACCTCCAGACCATCAGGCAGACTTTGCAGATTCTGGATACGAGATCAACATGTGGAACCTCAAATCCTTGACTGTGCCTTTGGGGTAATGGGTCGTCAAAGTCAACATAGCCTTCCCTGCTGCGGTATATAAGGCTTCTAAAGCATACAGTTTGTTCAAGGTCAATATCAGGCTGTAATAGAGAGGGTTCTATCACATACCTGGTGAGGACTGGAATGTTGTGGAGGCCTCTCTTGCACCTCCTGCCCAACATTCCTGAATGTGGAGACAAGCAAAAAAGGAAACCACCTTAGGAATGGGATTTTAAGAGTGACTGGAAACAGCAGAGTATATATAAAAAATATGTATAAAGTTTATTTAATATAGTACAAAACATTCATGGATTAAAAATTGATTCATGTGGAATATACAAGTCCAAGTATAATAATAATTAGATACATATACAAAACGGCTCTTCGTAAGACCCAACGACCATTTCTGGCTTGTTTCCCTTCTTTAGGGATTTTACAAACGTGTAGAGCCAAATGTATCAATAAAGATTCTGCGAGGTATCACACATGACAGAAGAGGGTGAGCGGCTAATATGGAAAAACTCTCTCCAGATTTAGCAGTCACCGTTCAGTGTGTCTCAGCGAGGGTCCCCGCAACATCTCCTCAGAGAAAACAAGTTGCAAACTAGAGCTCTACATTGAGGATCTACGGGGTATAATAGGCAATCCAAAGAAGCCCGCTATACAACAGAATGCATCCCAATGTGGAAAAAAGGATCAAAATAATCCCATAATCCTAGGGGTATACCCGATTCTTTATGAAGCCAGGACTGAGTAGATATGTTTCCGTGGGGTGAGCGGTCACAGCACTGTGGAGACAAAGTGTGGGGGCACGGAGTGGCACGAGTGCCGGAGCAGCTGGCTGGTGAAGTCCACTCTTTAGGTAGATGAAGCTGGGGGTCACAGTCCTCAGGACAGGATACTGAAGCTGCTTAGCACCAGAGCAGTTGATGGTGGCAAAGCCAGTATGCAGGCAGTGACCAGCGGCAGCCGAGCAACAAGGGACCGAGTCAGCAGGCAGAGGAAGTCCAGGAAGCAGGCCAAGGTCAGTAACAGCCGGGCAGCGCAGTACAGAATCAGCAGGCAAAGACAAGTCCAGTAAACAGACCGAGGTCACAGAGATGAGACGAACTAGGTTAATGCAAGAGCAGAGGCGAAGTCCAGGAGAAAGCCGGGTCATACACAGGTAAGCAGGTTCAATGGATCAGGTTTCAGGAATACAGTTAGAAGCTGAAGACCATTCAGCAACTGCTCATAATGACAGACCAGTTTAAATAGACCTCTGGCCGCCAAGTGCACATGCCAATTAGCATGCGCACATACATGTGCGAGTGCGCGCAGAAGGATCTGGAATTGTACATCTGTTGCATGTGAGCAATACACACGCACACAAATATAAGCATGAGCTCGCACTGGTTTTCTGGTGCTGGGAATCTGGTTTACCTTACAGGTTCTAAGGGAAAGTAGGGCACAGATTCATGAACTGGAAGCAACCATACAGAAACCTGCTGATGGCCTCCCTGAAACGTTTTCTGCTTTATACAAATCTGACCAAGAAAAAGCTCCTTCATCAATCCATGCAGGTTTTTGAGGGGGGAAAAATAGACATCCCCTCAACCTGAGACCAATAACCCTGAGTAACTATACTTTGGATACAGGATGTGAGTGGTATTCCCCTGACCAATTCGACAGCCATTATTAAACACTCTGTGGCCTACTCCAGTATACTTAGATGCAGACAAGCAAAGAAAGTGTTTCCACCGCTCAGGCTGACACTGACCCAGGTGTAAATGGAAGTTTCAGAGCAGAAGAGCTCCAGGTGCTGGCTGAATGCTAGGCAAAGCAGGCTTGAATGGAGGAGAAGATTTGGATGCCGCACACCGGATGTAGTCAAAAAACTTCACTTTATTGAAAAGATGGGATCATCAAAATAACAAGACTGTCATGCAGAAAGTACAGGTAAGCTGACGCGTTTCGCACTCAGGACTGAGTGCTTACTCATAGCCCAGCTATGAGTAAGCACTCAGTCCTGAGTGCGAAACGCGTCAGATTACCTGTACTTTCTGCATGACAGTCTTGTTATTTTGATGATCCCATCTTTTCAATAAAGTGAAGTTTTTTTACTACATCCGGTGTGCGGCATTCCAAATCTTCTCCTCCATTCAAGCCTGCTTTGCCTACTCCAGTATACCTTACACATCCTGGCTCACTTTTTACTGAAGAACTTAATAAATACCTCCAGCATACCCCGTCTCCCTAATCTGACAGCCAAGACTGCTTCCTTCTGGAGGCAGACATAACAAAAGATGCCTTGGTGGCAATTAATACCTTTTCGGTCTGGGAAGACCCCATGGACTGAACACATTATACAATAAGATCTATCAAGACACACATATATACAAATATTACCGAGTTCCAAGAGAAAAGTCACACTTATCAAGGAATGTTTGCTTTGCGAGGACTTGCTCTTTAAATGTTCTGAGTGGAGTTTGGCCCCTCTGGAGCAATTTCTAGCATCTCATCAGGAACAACAAAGACTGTGCAGACAGTACACACACACACCTCTGGAATCTCAGTTCCTAAGGTGATCAATTTTTATGTACTATAAATAAATGGAACTACATGGATATTTTTCAGTTTTTGGAAATCTCCTAATATGAGCAGAACTGTACTGTCTGCCTCACTGATGAATGTCTCGATGCAACGAGAAGATATTTTTAAAAACCTGACCATATTGGGCATAGCGAAGTCTGGAATTTGGAAACAAAATTATGACTGATCCAACCTGATGTTATGTGTACGCGAAGATTATTTTTCTAAACACAAGAAACGCTAAAAAGCAACTCCAGTCTGCAACTTAAACCTGTTGACAGGGCAGGAACAGCCAACATAGGCTGTGGTGCAGGATAGCGGGGCTACCAGGGGTGACATACTGTGGAGCCACCCACATATCCTGACTATTAGTAACACTGTCCACCAGTGCATCTATCCAGGTGCTTCCCCTATACAGCTTGTGCAATTTTGTTGGTGAAATGGTGCAACGACTTCTGCAACTTTTAGAGGTTATAAATCCCACACTAGAACCAAGATTCAAAAGACAATCAAGTAGGTAGAAGGTAAGTATGCCCTCAGGGGAAATGCTACTTCATTTGGATGTGCCTGTGTGCGCTGAGCCAGACTACCTAAAAAAATCACTTGATCCAGGAGAAAGGAAGTTTAGTGGGCAGCACTCAGAGTATGGGGAAGTCATTAAACCACAACTCTACCAAAGGTGCAGTTGTCCAATAAGATCAAGTGGATATAATCTTTTTTTTTTTTTTTTAATGCATTTTTTTAGTTTAAGAATATAGGGGGAAAAAATACAATATGTTATACATAAAAGTTAATAAGAAGTTAAAATTACAAAATACATGAAGAGATAAAAATATACATATGAATAATCACTAAGGTAAGTCAAATACATACATTTGTAGATGGAATAAAGGATAAATTAATTAGAACAGTAAGGCACAAACTTGTATGCAAAGGAATGGGAGGGAGGTGCAGGAGAAAAATATAAAAATAAGCTTCACTAATATGGATCTCTAAAAATAAATAAATAAATAAAAGTTTAGGTATTTCATAAGTGTAAAAGGGATCTATCAAAGTTTAGAGTAAGAAGAGATGAAATCCAAGGGGACCATATTTTTTCATATTTGTGGGAATTGTCACAGAGGATTGCAGTCTTTCATAGACATAACACCACATCATTTTATTTCTAACCAATGTAGTTTGGTAATGAGAACCACCAGGCTTTAGCTAAGGTTTGTTTGGCCAAACAAAGCGGACATCATCTTAATCAATAGACGTTCTAGCAGATAGGTGATGGCCAGCAGCTGGGTTGTAGGTTATTTTTTTTAACCACCTGAAGATGGGGCAGACAGCAGAGAGAGCATGAAAAAGTAAGGTGGCACAGAGACAAGGGATGGCCCTAGAAATGGTGCAGAGTAGGCTCCAGGACAGGGTGGAGAGGAACCTGTAATAATGCCAATGAAGCAGTTCAAAAGTGGAAGATGAAAGAAATGTTGAACTTTCAAGAGGATGATGTCACAAACATAATATCATGTCTATCAGCCAACAGTAGGCAGGATCAGGAACACCCTCTGTATATAAGTACAGCCCTGCCAGAAAGGGTGTTCACACAATACCAAATTACAGAGGTGATTTTTTTTTGGGCCAAATGCGGCTTAGTGCCCTACAGCTTTACCTGAAGCAAAAATGGAATCCTTGGGCAACTAGACTATACACCGGCAAAATTGTAATGTCTAGATAACTGGGTCAGAGCAACTCCAAAAGTGCAGCTCTTGTTGGATGTTCCCAGTCTGCAGTGGTCAGGACCTACCAAAAATGGCCCAAGGAAGGAAAACTGGCAGTTTGGGGTTTTTACTCCACATGGAAGATGGATCTTCTGAAATTGGGCTTCTTTTTAAAGATCTAGAGAAAAAGGGTTTCGGTTCATGATCCTGCCATTCCTTTACTGTTTCTACCAGGACATCATGGACTGGGAAAACCTTCTTTTTCTGTTCCCCCATGCCCCTGTATATCTGGTCATGGAGTGTCAGGGGTTTCTTGTTTGCCTGAATTCCAAGGGTGGTGTAAATTGCCCCCTATAGGTCCTCTACTTCTTCCAGGGAAAGCTTATATCTTGAGGGATTTCTGGACTCCCCTTCCTCTAACTCTGACTCCTCCTGGGAACCAGAGGTTGGACTATCCGGCTCTTCCCTAGACTCCTCTTTGGAGGCGCCGGTAGCTCCCTCTGCCATGGTAGTGGCAGCCAGTTGGGAGGGCGCAGAGCCCTGTGCTTGTGGATGGGTTGTAATTTGGGGTGCAGGTGAGGGATTAGTAGGAAGCTGAAACCCTTCAAACAAAGATTTAAAAGACTGAAAGGTGGAGGAAAGTTCCTTCACTGAAGCCGCCAACCCCGATTCCTGCTCTGATGCCCTTTCTCTCACTAAAGCATCTATACAGTCTTTGCATAATACTTTTGCCCAAGATTCCTACAAGAGGCGCACTTTCTCCTAGAGCTTTGTGACTATCTTGATTTTTCAGTAGCTTTTTGAATACATGCAAGAACAATAAAAATAACATCACCTGTCCCCCTTGCATACAGGTTACAACCCTGGGAGTGTTCTAGGCCTAAGGACCTGAGCCTCCCCCCCTCTGACCACCCCAATACCAGGATCTGTGGAGGGGGGGGGGAATACTAGATAAAGAGGATCCCGCCCCAAGGTACTCTTACCTTTGGATGGCTGGAGGTAGCATTGCTGTGCGCTCTCTGGGCATCCGCTTTAGACATGGCTACGCTGGTGGTTGCTGCTGTGGAGTCTCACGCTGCCTGTGCCGCAGTCCCAACTCCTCTCGGCCCACTATCAGCACCGTGACCCAGAACCGGAAATCTGGGTCACGGGTCACAGGTCAAAAGGGAAACATCCGCCAGAAATTACGTCACCCATCACACGGCCCACCTGGTTCCAAATGTGGCCTGCACCCGTGTACAGGGAGAGTGGAGCTGTCTCCCTGCTGCATCCCTGTGAATGCAATGGTGGGCCCAAGGATCTTCCACCCACACTTGGTGAAGATGGGGTGGTGAACAGTGCGGTCAGGTATGTATCTCACCGCGTCCCTGGGAGTGCCCCGGCCTCCCTTACAGGGCTTTACAAGCCACAGTCTCCCTGACTGTCTGGCCTGGTTCCAAAACAGTGTCCCCCCACCAGAGAAAATACAAATAACTAAAGTCTGGCAGGGGGAAGTGAAAATTTATGGGCTGGCACAGGGTTTCCTAGGTAGGGGAGGAGCCAAGGTCTCATTATGGCTGTCCTGAAAGACGGTGAGGAAAATCCATAAAAAGCAAGAAGATGTTTAGACATATCCACTATGTCCCACGCACATAACCAAAGTGCCCTATGCATACATAGCACTACTCCCGTAGGGATTGCAAATAACAGCGTTCCTCCACTGCTGCACAGCCAGGCACACAACAACTTCAGCTTGCATCCAAACACATTGACCATTCCTTGAGCTTTCTTTTTTTTTTTGTTTCATTAGGGGGTAATAACTTGGATGAGGATGGGAATTATGGGATGTCCAACTTGACTAACAGACTCAGAGATTGTATGTGTCGAAGCATACGTCAGTGCGCATGCAGGTGCTTTACGCAAACCTCAGCTGCACAACCTCTTCTAATGTATCTCAATGGGTGGCTGTACGCAGAGGCAGCGGATCTCAGCAATGTCATTATGCAGGGTCTGCATGCTGTACGGCCTTACAGCAATGTGCACGAAGATGGAGTTCTGTACCTTGTGGTGTGGTCAACATAACTCTGAAAAATGATAAATCCCGTTCACCAGGCTGGACCTGGGCTAAAACCAGACTGAGGAGTCCTTTTCTTCCACAGCAGTCCTTCCTCTGCTCATTTACCTGCTGCATGGGAAGAAGCAGGTAGAACACACAGTACAGTTAGAGTAGCCAATCACTGTCCTTACCTCACCAGCACCTTGAAAGACAAACTTGTGGTCAGAAAGTCTATTGTTTGTGATCCTGAGAGCAGCCAAAATCCCAGCTACCGCCACTGATGCTGTTCCTGAAACACAGAGGAAAGACCATCACATTTCATGCAATAAAAACAAAGATCGTACAATGCAAATGACAGTGAAAATTGACATTATTTGACATTAATTTTGGGAAGAGTTGTTAATTTACAGCTTAAAGCTGAACTTCGTGCACAAAAATCTTTATCTAAATATAAACCTCAATAGCCGCATAAGATCTAAATTCGCTTTGTGTGCACCAAAGTCTTTACAAATCCAGGTATTACCGTATATACTCGAGTATAAGCTGACCCGAATATAAGCCGAGGCTAATTTTACCACAAAAAACTGGGAAAAAACTTATCGACTCGAGTATAAGCCTAGGGTAAGAAATGTGCAGCTACTGTAAATGGAAAAGAGGGTCAACAATGCCCATTTGCAGCCTCACTGTGCCCATTTGCGGCCTCACTGTGCCCATTTGCAGCCATAAGTCCCCCGAACTTCTTGGTAGTTAAGGGTTCCTAGATGCCCCTAGCTGCAGCCAAAATTTGGGGTCTCTGGATCCAAAAGGTCCTGAAATTACATTGCTGCAGATGGACACAGTTGACCGACTTTGGGGCTCCGTATCTCGGGGCCACTTGGTGCTAGGAACCCCAAATTTGGTGTGCAAACCCAGTGGAAATAGCACCACAACATATCTAAAGCTGGGCTAGAACTAAGTGGCCTCGAGATACGGGGCCGCAAAGTCGGTTCAGAAAATGTCAAGCACTTTTCTGCAGCAGAGAATGACTAGTTCCACTGGGTTTGCACACCAAATTTGGGGTTCCTAGCACCAAGTGGCCCAAGATACAGGGCCCCAAAGTCGGTTCGGAAAATGTCAAGCACTTTTCTGCAGCAGAGAATTACATTTTCCGAACCAAATTTGGGGCCCCGTATCTCAGGGCCACTTGGTGCTAGGAACCCCAGCTTTGGATATGTTGTAGTGCTAGTTCCACTGGGTTTTCACATCAAATTTAGGGTTCCTAGCACCAAGTGGCCCCAAGATACAGGGCCCCAAATTTGGAAAATGTAATTCTCTGCTGCAGAAGAGTGCTTGACTCGAGTATAAGCTGAGGGGGGCACAAAAAAGTGTGCTGAAAAACTCGGCTTATACTCGAGTATATACAGTACCTTGTAAAGTAGTGATCATCACTGTACTGACAGCAGCACTGTGGGAGAGGCCCAGCAGACTCCACCCAGTACAGGCTGCCTGCAGAAAACTGCAGGAGGGGGCGGAGACAAGACCAGCAACCCTGCACAGGGAGAGAGAGCAGCAGTGACTTGTCTTTATTACAGGAAGCTCCTGCACAGAATCTCACACTGGATTACTGCACAGATCTGGAAGAAATACACAAAAAACATAAAAATTCAAGATGACACAAATCTCTTGTTTTTAACCACTCCAGCGACGTACCCATACGTCACTGGAGTTTGAGCAGTCACACCGGGATAATGCCTGCAGGCATCATCCTGGTATTTTTTTTTTTTTCCCGATGGTCGGCTCTCTTGTAAAAGCATACCTAGCGGCCAACTAGCCACTGGATTGCTTTTACAAGCAGCAGGAGAGGACACCCACCCCCCACCTTCCGTGCCTTTCCGAGAATTCCCGTCCTACTGGAAGTCTCAATTGATCAGCCGGCGCTTCTGTTGGCTGATCATAGAGCCCAACAAAGACCGGATAGGCCTTGTTGGTCTCTATGACATAGTAAGCCTTAAGCAATAACGTCACATCACTTCCGGGTTACCTGAAAGAAAACAGCGCCATATAAAAAAATCAAAAGCATTTGATCTCACCGATCTGGGTGTTCTGAATGCTTTGAAGGGCAGAGGAGGGATCTGGGCCCTAAAGACTCCAGATCTCTCCATAGAGAGTACCTGTCACACGCCTATTGCTGTCACCGACGTTTAAATTCCTTGTGACAGCATTAAAAATTATAATTTTTTTCTTTTAGAAGTAATCCCACAACCCCCGTGCTTGTGCGCAAAGGCGAATGCATTCGTCGGTCCCACACGCGCGCAAACAATGATCTTCCCACATGTGAGGTATCACCGCGAACGTCAGATCATGGTGGAGTAATTCTAGTGCCAGACCTGCTCTGTACATCTAAAGTGATAACCTGTAAAGGCTTTTAATTCATCACCTATTGACAGTAAAATATACACCATTTGTCGTCATTGCACGGGCGTGGACAATTTTAAAGCCTAATATGCTTTGGTATCTATTTACTCATCGTAACATCAACTTTTCTATCTAACCAAAAAAAATTAGGGCATGTATTGTGTTTTTATTTTGCATTGAAATTCACAAAAGTGTCATTTTCTCAAAAAAATTGCTGCGCAAATACCGTATGACATAGAAATTGCTAAACCAATCAATTTATTCTCTAGGGCCTCTGCTTCAAAAAAACAAAAAAAACAAAAAACATGATGTTTGGGGGTTCTAAGGAATTTTCTAGCAAAAAATATCGATTGTTACTTTAACTTGTTCAGATTCGCGCTATAGCCGAATGATGGCTACAGCCTACTTTGCTGGAAGTACGTCTATTGACGTCCTCCCGTGCAAGAGCGGCCTGCGCGCCCCCTGCAGGGCGTGAGAGGCGCACTCTGTGATCAGCGCGTCTACTCGGCTGATCACAGATTGGAGTAAGGGGTCGATCCCGACCTCTTACCACGTGATCAGCCGTCAGCCAATGACAGCTGATCATGTGATGTAAACAGAGCCAGTAATCGGCTATTTTTTCTTCTCGCGCTGACAGCGTGAGGGGGAAAAAAAAAATCTGATCACCGGCGGCTGCCCATCAGTGCCACCCATCAGTGCCACCCTATCAGTGGTACCCATCAGTGCCACCCTATCAGTGGTACCCATCAGTGGTACCCTATCAGTGGTACCCTATCAGTGCCCATCAGTGCCACCCTATCAGTGCCCATCAGTGCCACCCTATCAGTGCCCATCAGTGCCACCCTATCAGTGCCCATCAGTACTGCCTTATCTGTCCCCACCAGTGCAGCCTATCAGTGCCCACCAGTGCAGCCTATCAGTGCCCACCAGTGCAGCCTATCAGTGCCCACCAGTGCAGCCTATCAGTGCCCACCAGTGCAGCCTATCAGTGCCCACCAGTGCAGCCTATCAGTGCCCACCAGTGCAGCCTATCAGTGCCCACCAGTGCAGCCTATCAGGGCCCACCAGTGCAGCCTATCAGTGCCCACCAGTGCAGCCTATCAGTGCCCACCAGTGCAGCCTATCAGTGCCCACCAGTGCAGCCTATCAGCGCCCACTAGTGCAGCCTATCAGCGCCCACCAGTGCAGCCTATCAGCGCCCACCAGTGCAGCCTATCAGTGCCCACCAGTGCAGCCTATCAGTGCCCACCAGTGCAGCCTATCAGTGCCCACCAGTGCAGCCTATCAGCGCCCACTAGTGCAGCCTATCAGTGCCCACCAGTGCAGCCTATCAGTGCCCACCAGTGCAGCCTATCAGTGCCCACCAGTGCAGCCTATCAGTGCCCACCAGTGCAGCCTATCAGTGCCCACCAGTGCAGCCTATCAGTGCCCACCAGTGCAGCCTATCAGGGCCCACCAGTGCAGCCTATCAGTGCCCACCAGTGCAGCCTATCAGTGCCCACCAGTGCAGCCTATCAGTGCCCACCAGTGCAGCCTATCAGCGCCCACTAGTGCAGCCTATCAGCGCCCACCAGTGCAGCCTATCAGCGCCCACCAGTGCAGCCTATCAGTGCCCACCAGTGCAGCCTATCAGTGCCCACCAGTGCAGCCTATCAGTGCCCACCAGTGCAGCCTATCAGCGCCCACTAGTGCAGCCTATCAGCGCCCACCAGTGCAGCCTATCAGCGCCCACCAGTGCAGCCTCATCAGCGCATATCAATGAAGGAGAAAAATTACCTGTTTGCAAATTTTTTATAACAAACTATGAAACATGTTTTTTTTTTCAAAATCTTCCATTTTTTTGTTTGTTTAGCAAAAAAATAAAAACCCCAGCTGTGATTAAATGCCACCAAAAGAAAGCTCTATTTGTGTGAAAAAAATGATAAAAATGTCATTTGTGTTGTATGCCCGCGCAATTGTCATTCAAAGTGTGACAGCACTGAAAATTGGTCTGGGGAGGAAGGGGGTTTAAGTGCCCGGTAAGCAAGTGGTTAAACAAAAAGTGCCTGGTCTTCAAGTGGTTAAACAACTGCGCATTTCAGAGCTCAGCTTTAAACATATAAAGGAACAGTCTTGCCTAGCGACAGGTTTACAAACGACTGTGTGAACTCATCCAGCAATGCCCGTTGTGCTTTACAGCCACACAGCAGGAGTTTGCCCACCCAGAGCGCAGAGTTTGTGCCCCCCCAGACTAATAATGGTCTTTACTCAACCAGTACAAAGCAAGCTGATTGGGAAAATGAGTGGCTTTTGAAGAACATTTTTTCCACTGTATGTTTGCCTACAATTTTTTTCTGTGCAAAACCTGGAAAGCTTGTTAAAGTAATAAAGAAAATGTGTGAAGATAACCACTAGGTGTCAGTGTGTCTGCATCCATTTCCAACCTGAGGCTTCGCTTCGCATCTCTGAAGTGGTCAGCTAAATGAGAAATACATTTTCATTCTGCAAATAATTACTGTATTCAAAATACTGATTATACCACATTCTGCTAATCGTGGGCTGGCAACCGAACAGCCTCCTCAGTGCCCTGCCATCCTACCTAATCAATGAGCTAATGAACAACATTCTAAGCCGGTACACTGGATCATAACTGTTAGGTCAACCCAAACTGGATGACATTTAGTTTGCTAATGTACTGTGTAACAAACAATTGCCGAGGCTTTTTCAATTTTTTTCTTTTTTGCAAATCAGTGATGCTGATCTCCTCTAGCTCCTTTCAGCGGCTTCCTGCCCACATGCCCTCCCTCCAGCAGGCACATTGCTTTGGATTCCGCCTTCCTAAATAAGGAGAATGGTGGACAATGCCTATGAAATGTGTCCAAAAAGTAGTCACCCCCCAGGAGCTGAAGTGATAAAGTGACTATGTGGGAGCACAGCTGGGAGACAGCGGTCACCCTACAACAACAGGATTCATTTTTGAAATTTCATTAAAGGGTAACTCCACTTTCGTGGGAGAAAAATAAATAAATAAATAAAAAATCACGAAAAAAAATATAAAAATAATAGTATAGCATATACAATTGCGATTGTACCTGAATGTTATTAAAATGTACCTTTCCTTTTCTATCTGCAGAGCTGTCATTTTCTGTGAAACGCAATATGGCTTTCTGGAGGTGTTCTCTACACAGATGGTGTACAGCAGAGGTTCTCAGCCCCGTCCTCAAGTCCCCCCAACAGGCCATGTTTTTGGAATTTCTCTTAGATAAAATAGCTGTCCAAAATACCAAGCCATTGACTCCGATTTAAAGCACCTGTGCAAGATCAAGGAAAACCTGAAAACATGGCCTGTTGGGGGTACTTGAGGACTGAGGTTGAGAACCACTGGTGTACAGAACGGCCTCCAGAAACATCATTTCCTGGTTGTGTGATTGGCTCACTGATTTTCCCAGAAGTCTGCCCTAAGATTTCCCTTCTAGATTGTAAGCTCCAACGAGCAGGGCCCTCTGATCCCTCCAATATTGATTTGTATTGTAAGTGTACTGCCTGCCCTCATGTTGTAGAGCGTTGCGCAAACTGTTGGCGCTATATAAAACCTGTATAGTAATAATAATAAGATACAAGTCAAATTTCAGGCATCCCCTACAACAAAAATGTCATTTTTGGTGAGATACTCAAAATAGGTAATCACGTCTAAAAGGGATGCAGACCCAGCAACTTTCCTCATTAGAGCCCTGCATATGAAGCAGCTGATATATATATATATACATACATACATATACACACACACTATATATATATATATATATATATATATATATATATATATATATATATATATATATATATACACATACACAGTATATATATATATATATATATATATATATATATATATATATATATATATATATATATATATATATATATATATACACACACATACATATATATATACACACACACATATATACACACACACACACACACACAAACACACACACATGCCCATTAGACTCACTTTCCCATATGGACACAGACAAACACACAGGGATTTTTTTCAGAATAACAAAAGGTAGGAATCTGCAACAAAATTTGTTACAATCCCTGCAATCTACATAGATCACTCAGAAGAGAATGTTTTTTTTCCCCTTAACAAAAGTGGAGTTACCCTTTAAGATGTTTAAGCTTGTATGACAGTTTAGTGATTGCTTTTAGACCTGACCCCTGGAAGGTTTACCCCCCCCCCCCCTTCCTGACGAGGCCATTTTTTGCGATACGGCACTGAGTTACTTTAACTGACAATTGGGCTGGCGTGCGGCGCTGTAACCAAATAAAATTGATGTATTTTTTTCGTCCCGCAAATAGAGCTTTCTTTTGGTGGTATTTGATCACCTCTGCGTTTTTATTTTTTGTGCTTTGACCACTTGCTGACCAGCCGCCGCAGTTTTACGTTACGTAACGTTGCTTTGGCCTGTGGCCACTAGGGGCGTGCGCCCGCTGCTCGCCCCCGGAGCCGATGCGAGTGCCCGGCAGTCGCGATGACCGCCAGGCTCCTGCGACTGCTGCTGACACACGGAGAACCGGGATCTGTCTGTGTAAACACACAGTTTCCGATTCTCTGAGGGGAGAAGAAACCGATTGTCTGTTCATACAGAGTATGAACAGCGATCTGTCATCTCCCCTACACAGTATTTATTATAGCAAAAAGTAAAAAATATTGCGTTTTTTTCAAAATTGACGCTTTTTTTTTGTTAATAGCGCAAAAAATAAAAACAGCAGAGGTGATCAAATACCACCAAAAGAAAGCTCTATTAGTAGGAAAAAAAGGACGGCAATTTTGTTTGGGTGCAACGCTGCATGACAGCGCAATTGTCAGTTAAAGCAACGCAGTGCCGAATCGCAAAAAGTGCTCTGGTCAGGAAGGGGGTAAAATATTCCGGGGCTGAAGCAGTTAAACAAAGAAAGATCGACAATTTTGAAAAAAAAAAATTACTTTCTGCTATAAAACATATCCAAGAAAAAAAAATGTAAAAAAAATCTAAATTTCTTCATCAGTTTAGGCCAATATGTATTCTGCTACATGTTTTTGGTAAAAAGAACATAATAAACGTATATTGATTAGTTTGCGCAAAAGTTATAGCATCAACAAACTAGGGTATACAGTGCCTTAAAAAAGTATTCATACCCCTTGAAATTTTCCACATTTTGTCATGTTACAACCAAAAATATAAATGTATTTTATTGGGATTTTATGTGATCGACCAACACAAAGTGGCACATGATTGTGAAGTGGAAGGAAAATGATAAATGGTTTTCAAAATGTTTTACAAATAAATATCTGAAAAGTGTGGCATGCATTTGTATTCAGTCCCCTTTACTCTGATACCCCTAACTAAAATCTAGTGGAACCCATTGCCTTCAGAAGTCACCTAATTAGTAAATAGAGTCTACCTGTGTGTAATTTAATCTCAGTATGAATATAGCTGTTCTGTGAAGCCCTCAGAGGTTTGTTAGAGAACCTTAGTGAACAAAATGCATTGTGAAGGCCAAAGAACACACCAGACAGGTCAGGGATAAAGTTGTGGAGAAGTTTAAAGCAGGTTTAGGCTATAAAAAAATATCCCAAGCTTTGAACATTTCACGGAGCACTGTTCAATCCATCATCTGAAAATGGAAAGAGTATGGCACAACTGCAAACCTACCAAGACATGGCCGTCCACCTAAACTGACAGGCCAGACAAGGAGAGCATTCATCAGAGAAGCAGCCAAGAGGCCCATGGTAACACTGGAGGAGCTGCAGAGATCCACAGCTCAGGTGGGAGAATCTGTCCACAGGACAACTACTAGTCGTGCACTCCACAAATCTGGCCTTTATGGAAGAGCGGCAAGAAGAAAGCCATTGTTGAATGAAAGCCCTGTTTGCAGTTTGTGAGAAGCCATGTGGGGGACACAGCAAACATGTGGAAGAAGGTGCTCTGGTCAGATGAGACCAAAATTGAACTTTTTGGCCTAAAAGAAAAATTCTATGTGTGGCGGAAAACATGGTGGTGGCAGCATCATGTTGTGGGGATGCTTTTCTTCAGCAGGGACAGGGAAGCTGGTCAGAGTTGATGGGAAGATGGATGGAGCCAAATACAGGGCAATCTTAGAAGAAAAACTGTTATGCTGCATACACACAATTGGAACTTTCCGACAACAAAACCACGGATTTTTGTTCGAAGGTTGTTGGCTCAAACATGTCTTGCATACACACGGTCACACAAATGTTGGCCAACAATTACGAACGTAGTGACGTACAAGACATACAGCGAGCCAATAAAAAGGACGTTTAATAGTCATGCGCCACCCTTTGGGCTCCTTCTGCTAATGTTGTGATTGGAGAGTATTGATTCAGAGAATGCGTGGACTTTTGTGTGATGGACTTGTGTACACACGATCGGAAAGTCTGACAACAGAATTTGGTGGGGGACCTGCTAGCCAACATTTGTTGGTGGAAAGTCCGACAAATGTTCGATGGAGCATACACACGGTCGGACTTTCCACCAACAAGCTCACATCCAACATCTGCTGTCGGAAAATCCGCTTGTGTGTACGGGGCATTAGAGTCTGCAAAAGACTTGAGACTGGGGTGGAGGTTCACCTTCCAGCAGGACAACGACCCTAAACATACAGCCAGAGCTACAATGAAATGGTTTGGATCAAAACATATTCATGTGTTAGAATGGTCCAGTCAAAAGTCTAAACCTAAATCCAATTGAGAATCTGTGGCAAGACTTGAAAATTGCTGTTCACAGATGCTCTCCATCCAATCTGATAAAGCTTGAGCTATTTTGCAAAGAAGAATGGGCAAAAATGTCCCTCTCTAGATGTGCAAAGCTGGTAGAGACATCCCCAAAAAGACTTGTAGCTGTAATTGCAGTGAAAGGGGGTTCTACAAAGTATTAACTCAGGGGGGCTGAATACAAATGCACACCACACTTTTCACATATTTATTTGTATCATTTTACTTCCACTTCACAATTATGTGCCACTTTGTGTTGATCTATCACATAAAATCCCAATAAAATACATTTACTTTTTTGGTTATAACATGACAAAATGTGGAATTTCAAGGGGTGTGAATACTGGATTTTAAAAATAAAATTTATACTAGTAATAGCGGTGTTCAGAGATTTATAGCAGGACTGCGATATTGCTTTAGGCAGTCGGACACAGACACTGACACTTTGTGGGAAGCAGTGACAATAATACAGTGATCGGTGCTAAAAATATGCACCGTCACTGTACTACTAATGACACTGGCTGGGAAGGGGTATCACATCTAGGGAGATTAAAGGGTTAATAGTGTGCCTAGCCAGTGTTTTTGTGTACATAGTTTGCTGCTTTCACTAGGGGAAGGGATCGATTCTAGTCCGAGGATCCATTCCTTCCCCCCAGTGTCAGAACTGAGATATGTCTTGTTTACATAGGCATATCACAGTTCTCTGTGTATTTGCGACGATCGGTGGGGACCGGAGGACATCGAGAGCCCGGCACCCGCAGATCAGCTTCTGCTGTGGATCACAGCAGAAGCAGCCCACCGGTGGTGCGCATGTGCCCCCTGCAGGTGGAAGTCTGGAATCACATACATTATATATATATATATATATATATATATATATATAAATATATATATACACACACACACACACACGCGTGATCTGGCCCACAGCAGTAAAAGTGCTATAAGGTGGTCAGCAAGCAGTTAAGCTATGGCGCACATTTAACAAATCAATCCCCCATGCCCTTTCTCACATTGTCCTCTTCTATTTGTAGATATTACGGTAATGGGAAAAAAGTACACGTCTGGAAATTGTTAACTTTTCAACATATTTAAACAGGTGAACATTAGATCTTCATTCAGACAGCATCTACAGATCAAAGATGATATACCTGACACATAAAATTTACATTGCGTATTCTCTCTCATAATCGATTCTAAATTAACTTAGGGAGTACATGGGTGGAACACACCTCAGACATCTCTGCTACAGATGTGTGTGGAGTCATCATGCCAAGATCAACAAAACTCTCTATAGCCCTCAGGACAGTTTGAAAACGTCAAGGTCTTCCACTGTAAGGAAATTCCTCTAGCGTAGATTTCAAACAACTGCAAATTTGACTAGGACTGGCCGGCCCAGGTAATACAGCCCAAGAGCTGACTATTTAAAGGCTCAAAGAAGTCTCCAAGAACCCCTAAAATCTCATAGCAGGGCCAGCAGCTAACTCTTGCAATACTTGTCATTAAAGTGCAATCATCTACGGTACAATCAGAAGGAGATTATACCAGATTAACCTGCAGGGGGTGTGCCATGAAAAAGCCTTTGCTGTACAAAAAGAGGACGATTACAGTTTGCCAATGATGATATAGGCAAAACGGAAGCCTTCTGTAACAATATACTGTAGACTGATTAAAGTTAGAGTTGTTTAACCACAGTAACAGCGGACATGTTTGGCACAAAGACAGCTTTCTGGGAGAAGAACCTCATACCAACTGTGAAGCATGGTGATAGGAATGTTATCTTATTGAGTTGTTTTGCTACTTTAGGCTTTGGATAAGCCAGTTTATGGACTGGCTTATCCAAAGCCCTGATTTGAATCCCATTGGGATTAAGTAAGGGCTGTTTTTCAGGATACGGTACTGGTAAAATCATTGAAGGATGAATGGAAAAATGTACCAGGACATTCTTGATAAAAAGTCTGTTGCCATCTACCAGGATGATGAAGATGAGATGAGGGTGGACATTTCAGCAAGACAATGATCCCAAACACAAAGCCAAGGAAACTTTCAATTGGTTTTGAAGAAAGAAAATAAAGTTGCTAGAATGGCCCAGCCAATCACCTGACTTGAATCCAACAGAAAATCTATGGAAAGAACCAAAGATCAGAGTTCATAGAAGAGGCCCACGGTACCTTCAAGATTTGAAGACCATTTATGTGGAAGAATGGGCTAAAATCACACCTGAGTAATGCATGTGACTAGTTTCTCCATACAGGAGGCGTCTTGAAACTGTTATTGTCAACAAAGGATTTTGTTACGAAGTATTAAATAGATTTAAGTTAGCGTGTTCAATACCCTTTCCCCTGTGTCATTCCATTTTATTACACGCAGCTTCATTTCTAAACTTATTTGTTTTTGTTTCTTTTTATGTATGGATGCATGGGTTGTTACCGACATGTGGTGAAAATTTCATGTCAACAACGCCTTTAGAAATATATTTACCTAGAAAAATGGTGACGTGTTCAATACTTATTTTACCCGTTGTATAGAGCGCTAAAAAGTGGAGCTCCAGGCAGATATAAAAAAAAAACATAACACAGGCCTACAGTAGAAGAAAGCAGAGTGACAGTGAGATGAGTTCATCACTATGCTACTTCTGCTTTCACTGTCCAGTCAGAGGCTGGGGCAGGTCCCAGATGCCTTGGGCTCAGAGGAAGTGCACTGAATGACTTTGGCCATCGGGCCAAGGACATCTAGTGGAAAAACAGCAACAGAGGGTGTACCAGTCTTTCACATGCATGAACGGCCTATGCATGATTATGACTTGGTTCTGAGGAAGAGGGTATCATCCCATGAAACAGCCATTTGAAGTGTCTTCCCCATGCTGGGATTTAGGCAGCGGACCAGGCGATGCGGGACACTTGATGAGCTTGATATCACATGGTGTTTGTGAGTATACACCTCTTATTTCTTCAATAAAAAGATTTACAAAGGTGCATAAATGTGTAAGGCTGGTGCGTCCTCTGCTTCTGTTTTTCCAGTGTTCCTTTTTGGGCTCCCCCAGTCTTTATGGGACTCCACAGTCTTGCCAAGCTTCAACTTGTTAAAGATCTAAGGTTCACCATTGCTGGAACATCCATCTTGAACGCAGAAGGTTGTTGTTTTTTTTTTGTACAAGGACATCTAGCAACAGAAAAAAAATACTGCTGGGAAATCTCTGGATTGAAGGTGAATAGTGCAGCAAGAAAAGACGGCTTTGTTATTTTATCTTGTCATTTTTGGCTGGATGTCCACATACAGTAAAACCTTGGATTGCGAGTATAATTCGTTCCAGAAACATGCTTGTAATCCAAAGCACTTGTATATCTAAGCAAATTTCCCCATAAGAAATAATATAAACTCAAATGATTAGTTCCACAATCATTTATTCATAGGTCCTTCAGTTTATGGTCCATATAAAAAGATTATAGCAATGTGACCAGGTTGTGTAACCATAAAATGTCCATCCACAAATGGAATCCTCCACAAGGGGATTAGAAGCAAAATCTAACAGGATTGATATACAAGTGATGTCTTGATATACAAGTAGCGTCACGTCACATCTGAATATAAAAGAGAAGAGAGGCGCCTCTAATGCCACGTACACACGAGCGGACTTTTTGACCGGACTGGTCCGACGGTCTATCCAACGGACTTTGGGCGGACTTCCGACGGACTTTCCGAACAAACGGACTTGCCTACACACGATCACACCAAAGTCCGACGGATTCGTACGTGATGACGTACGACCGGACTAAAATAAGGAAGTTCATAGCCAGTAGCCAATAGCTGCCCTAGCGTTGGTTTTCGTCCGTCGGACTAGCATACAGACGAGCAGACTTTTCGATAGGAACTGGGTCCGGCGGAGGTCCGATGAAGCCCACACATGGTCGAATTGTCCGTCGGACCAGTCCGGTTGAAAAGTCCAACCATGTGTACGCGGCATTAGTGTAGCAATGGGATTGATTTATTAGGAGTGGAGTGCGCAAAATCTTGTGCAGCTCTGGATAGAAACCAATTAACTTTCAGTTTCTTTTGTCAAAGCTTAATTGAACAAGCTGAAGTTAGAATCTGATTTGCACAGCTTCACAAGATTTTGCACTCTCCTATTTTAGAAAATCAACCCCAATATGTTGCTAAATGTTGTACCTTCATTAAATGTAACTATATTGCTACACTTAGAGGCGCCTCTCTTCTCTTTTATACTCACTTGTGACATGACGCTACTTGTATATCAAGACATCACTTGTATTTCAAGTCAAAATTTATTTAAAAATGTTGCTGGTCTTGCAAAACGCTCTTAAACCAAGGTACTCTCAAACCAGGGTTTTAGGATCCTTTCACTCTGGGGCGTCGGCGCTGTTGGCAGTAAAGCGATGCTATCTTTAGCGGCGATTTACCGGCGTTTTTGTGGGGGTTTTGGGCCGCTAGCGGGGCGGTTTTAACCCCCGCTATCGGCCAAAAAAGGGTTAAAACGACCTGCAAAGCACTGCCGCAGCGCCGCTTTGCTGGCGGTTCGGCAGTGGTGCCCATTCAGTTCAATGGGCCGGAGCGGTTTAGGAGCGGAGTATACTCCGCTCCTAAACCGTTCCAAAGATGCTGCTTGCAGGACTTTTTTTAGCGTCCTGCCAGCGCATCGCTCCAGTGTGAAAGCCTTTGGTCTTTCACACTGTAGAGACAGGAGAGGCTCTTTACAGGTGCTATGCAGGCGCTATTTTTAGCGCTGTAGCGCCTGTAAAGCGCCTTAGTTTGAAAGGGGTCTTATGCCGCGTACACACGAGCGGATTCTCCGTCAGAAAAATCTTGGATGGTTTTTCCGACGGGATTCCGCTCAAGCTTGGCTTGCATACACACGGTCACACAAAAGTTCGCTGAACTTTCGACCGCCAAGAACGAGGTGACGTACAACACTACGACGAGCTGAGAAAATTAAGTTCAATGCTTCCTAGCATGCGTTGAATTGTTTCCGAGCATGCGTAGGAATTTTGCGCGACGGAATTGCTACAGACAATCGCATTTTCGGATAGGAACTTTTTCCGACCGAAAAATTGAGAACATGGTCCCAATCTTTTGCTGGCTGGAATTCGGCCAGGAAAAGTCATGTGTACGCGGCATTACTATGATATACATTTTTAAATAACCAACCAAAACTTTGCCCAGAATCCTGCCTTAATATCTCAGCAGAGGAGCGCGGGTGGCAGCATCAATCGTCATTCCCCTGCGGTAGATTGGAGGGGACACAGCGTTGAATAATTGTAAATATTGTGCACACAATGCGGTTCATGTCCCATGATCTGTGATTGCCTGAAACGCATTGGCTGCCGGCCAAATAAGAGTAATGGAAATAATGCGTCTTCTGAAAATGCCCTGGGATGATTCATTGTCGCTCTCTGCACAATAGGAATTTTGGAACTCTCCATCAACGGAGGGAAAAAAAAATATTATGACTCAGTAGATGATGTGCTTTGTGTCCTGGAATGAATCGAGGAGCCCCAGGAGACAGACTTTTATTAATCATACACCTCTTCTTTAATTAACAGATTTCCCATTACCTGCAGCACAGGCAGTCAAAGATCTGTGAACCAGAGGAGCCTGACTCAGAGATATGAACCTGCCGCCCTGCAGATTAACCTGCTGTACCCATCAGGTCTCATAGTCCTCATTACTGCAGCAATAAAAACCAGCAGGGGCTTATGCGTGATAAATCCGAGCGCACCTGATTAACTTGTACAGTAAAAACTTTTTTTTAAACTTCTTTTTGGATAGATAGGGAAAGGATTAGAACCCACGTCAGGTTACTGTTATTGTCTAGGTCCTAGCTCACTAGACTCATCCTTTTTTTCTTGTACCGGTGACAGAAAATAAAAAACAGGTGCCCATACATTTATTAAAGTTCAGCCGGTCCCAAATTTCGATCCATGTATTAAAAGTAGAGGAGGAATTTTTCAATAGGAACACCTGTTTAAAAATATTTGCATGGCTATTCATCCAATGAAACCGCTGACACATTTGTTCTGTGCAAATGGGATAAAAGCAAAATGTTCTCAGGATATTTTCTCTACAGGTTCAATTTTTTATTTATTTTTTTAATAAATAAATAAGACACATTAACAACAAGTGGAGGGCCACCCTGAAAAAAAATACACCAAAATCCTAAAAAAAATTTTAAAAAAAAAACAAAAATTTTTAAACTTACCTAAACCCTTGTTGCTAGGCAGTCTTCCTAATCTGCCTCTTCCTTTTCCGCGGCGTCTTCTGCTCCTCGGTGAGCGGCCCAGTTATCTTCTGGGTAATGTGTGTGTTCCCAGAACACCACGGGGCCATTCACAGAGCGCCGCGCGGCTTGCGCATGCGCAGCAGGAAACTGGCAGTGAAGCCACAAGGCTCCACTGCCTGTTTCCCTTACCTAGGATGGCGGTGCCGGGACCCGAGACGGGTCGGGCTCGGGCGGCCGACATCGTGGGCACCCAGGACAGGTAAGTACCTATTTAAAGTCAGCAGCTACAGTGTTTGTAGCTGCTGACTTTTTTTTTTTTTTTACCGCCGGAATCCCACTTTAAGGACCGGAAGGATTTGCTGCCATAATGACCAGGCCATTTTTTGCGATACAGCACTGCGTCGTTTTAACTGACAATTATGCGGTCGTGCGACCCTGTACCCAAACAAAATTGACTTTTTTTTTTCCCCCCACAAATAGGTGCTTTCTTTTTGTGGTATGTGATCACCTCTGCGGGTTTTTATTTTTTGCGCTATAAAGAAAAAAAGAGCGACAATTTTGAAAAAAAAAAAGCAATATTTTTTACAATTTTTTTTTTTTTTGCTATAATAAATAACCCCCCCCCCCAAAAAATATATAAAAAAACTAATTTCTTCCTCAGTTTAGGCCAATATATATTCTTCTACATATTTTTGGTAAAGAAAAAAAAAATAAAATCGCAATAAGCGTATATTGATTGGTTTGCGCAAAAGTAATTGTGAAACTCTACAGCTGGCCTCAAACAAGAGTGCTTAAAGGGTAACTCCACTTTCGTGGGGGAAAAAAAATTCAAATAAAGAAAAAATAATATAGCATGTACAATTGCGACACAAGTAATATTGTAATTGAATGTTATTAAAAATTACCTTTCATTTTCAATCTGTAGCCCTGTAATTTTCTATAACTGCAAAGCAATATGGCTACATGGAGTTGTTCTTTACACAGAATGTGTACTGACCACTCCCCAGAAACATCATTTCCTGCTTGTGTGATTGGCTCACCAATTTCCCAGAAGCCTGCCTAAGATACAAGTCAGATTTCAGGCATCCCCTGCAACAAAAATTTCATTTTTGGTGAGCTATTTCCAATAGGAACACATCTAAAATGATGCAGGCCCAGCAGATTTCCTCATTAGTGCCCTGCAGCTGCCACAGCTGATTGATAATTATGGAACCACTCCCATTAGACCCATTATGCTCAGAGGCACAGAGAAATACACATGGATTTCTTCAGAATAACAAAAGGTAGGAATCTGCAACAAAGGTTGTTATAATCTTTACAACGTACATAAATCACCCAGGGGGGAGTGTTTTTTTTCTCAACAAAGGTGGAGTTACGCTTTAAAAAAAAAGTTCAGAACATTCCGCCTGCACCTTATCAATGAACAGGGCACTACTTGGCTGAATGCTAGTGTTTCTGGACCTTTTTTCTGTAACAGTTTATGCTTTTGCCGGCTGCATGCCCTAACACTTTGGTTTGCCCCCCTATCTTTTAGGCTTGTCCCCAACTAGGTTTGTTTGCTGCCAGCCTGTCCAGGCTCTGTTTCTGCTCTGCAAAATGGTACTTTGGATTTACAAACACAGTCACCCTCCGATGACAAAAGACATTTTCTTGATATCTGACAATTGTCCACTTCCAAAACATCAGGCACAGCAATGTCAGCAACATTAAAAAGAACACCGAGTATCCATATGGAAAAATTATCCATTGAGGAACATCAACCATTTCAAAGTAACCTTTTAGCCCGCTGTGTTATTAAATCAGGCCTTCCCATGTCTGCTGGGCCCTATTAACATTCCTGTTCATCAGGGAACCAAACTTTCTCTGCCAATCTCTTGTGCTTTATCTACTTTATGAAATTTACCCAGTAATACGTGTTTATCTTCCCAATACATTGTGTACTCTACTAAGTGTCATAATTGCTGAAATGTTCAGTTGAGAAAAACTCAAGTGTACTCTAGAGAAGTGGATGCGTGATGTTCAACAGATGAGATGAGACTGGGAATATTTGTCAAGTAAGAACATATTCAGCAGTAAATGTAACAGTGACTGAGAAAAATATATGTCCTCCTTTGTGTGCCCAGTGTTCAATTGTTAGGCTGGCCAAGACACACCAGAGATATCAAGTGTTCAAGGATCAACACAAAAGAAGAGGGTGTTAAGCCGGCCATAGACGATTCAAACCATGTATGGGCATGTATGATCGATCAACTTGGATACAGCCAACCTGTTGGATTTTACATGCGATGATTGCTAGTGGCTGGTATAGCCGCTAGCAATAATCACTGTGCTCTCCCAGCGGGCACAGCTCCCCCTGCCGGGAGAACACAATGGCTCCGCGGGAGAAGTTCTTCTATCAACACGGACTGTGTTGATGGGGGAATTTGTTTATGGCCAGCCTTAGAAATGCAAATTTTTCTAAAATAACCAGCAGGCAACCAAACTGATAACTCACCACTGTGAACGCTTTACATTTGGTTCATTCGCATGCACTTTAAATAACGACTGCTTACTTTGTTTCCCGAATAGTGCAATGGTTACGGATGCTGATATTGATGGATATACACTGTTCAAATTTTGTCTGGTTGCTGATGAATCAGCTGAAATTAGCACAGTGGGTGACCCATTGGCCCCCTTCCACCTACCATACTTTGATGGAAAAATCCAAGGAGCCAGGTCCGAAAATTGTTGGCTGAACAGCGGCTCCATCCAATCAAGTGGCGGCTCTCATAATAAAATAGCAGTGTGGGGATCCATCTATTTTAGCTGTGCAGCATGGATGAAGGAATCTGTTAGATTTTAAAAAGTTCTAATTATGTATGGCCAGCTATAGACACTTACTTCTTGATTGACCCACAGCTCTAGAAGGAGGTGGAGGATCAGTGCTCGACAGCATGACCATACTCTTTCTACTCCGAAAGTCCACCTAAAACAGGGATCTGTAAAAGCCTATCAGTGCAATTTTGCTGAGCCACTACGGAAAAACGTTTCAGTGCATTTTCTTTGCCCCAGAAGCCCAGATTATTGATCAGTGCTTGGTGCCCGCATTTGACAACAGCCAGTCAAGGAACCAGGTCTTTCCCAAGATGGAGAGTACCTTACCTTGTCACCATGCCATACATAAATGTGGTGTGTTGCTGTATTTTTAAGGCTAGGTTTAGACCTTTGACCAGAGAAACACGTTTCCATATATATACGTGTTTTCACGCAAGCCAAACCGCATGGTGCTGCAGCGCCATGCGGTTCCGGGTGGTGTATTTTTGGGAGGGTCAGGACTTCTTTTCCATGTTTCTCGCATATATTGAAATGAATGGGCTTCCCAACTCGTGGAAACGTGCCCAAAGCATACCGGCTGTCAAAATTAATATTTCAATATATATTACAAGTTGGGAGGGCCAATCTTAAACCCCCATTTACACCAAGTAGTTGCGTGTTTCTAGAAGCATGAAAACGCTCGACAATAACATATCAATTTTATTCTATAGGACCCATTCATATCTGAGCGATGTGCTGTCACTTGTTGTACCAAAGAAAAACAGATGCCTCATTGGGGCAGGATTGAACATTCTTGACCCCCATAGACTTCCATGGAAGTGCCTGAAATCACACGTAATATGTGGTTTTTAGATTTGCAGTCCCAACAACCAGTCTCTTCCTCCTAGTAACCAGCTTTCTTGTTGGCATAAATAAACTTTACACCTGAAAATGCAGTTCAAAAACACTTGAAAATGTCTGAAAAAGCCGACGCTCAAGTGTGAACCCAGCCTAAAGCATACCCGATTAAAGAATCTGCCATTGCTAGCCTCTGGCCCAGTTGCATGCAGAAACCGGTTCACCCTGTAAATTTGTCTTGGTGACCATTGTCAGTGAAACAGAAAATCATGAAGCCCCAACCTTTGTCACCAGAACAACAGGTAAGGCCAACTCTTCCAATAAGGACACTTGTTACAGCAACTAAACCATATAGGTGTGTCCACATTTTATGCACGTTCCCACCAGTCTATTCATTTCATTGGCCTGCCAAATACGTGGGAATGCTCCAAAAATGCAGCAAGCACAATTTTTAAAATTGCGTCGCACCAAACCTCATAGTAACGTGGTACTGTGGGGTTTGGTGGTCACGAATGTACCCGCGTTTGCTAGATGTGTGGGTGTGCCATTAAGAATTAATACAACTCGTGAGCATCTGCAGAGGGCAACACGTTTCTGTGCTGTGAAGGAAACTCATTTTCTGCACCAGAGGTGGTGTGAACCAGCCCCAAGAGGGGAATTCACTTACTTTAACCGCTTGTCGACCAGTGCACGACGATATACATCGCCACAATGAAGCGGCTTTGTGGGTGCTCCTGACCGTGCCCACGGGACTCGCAGACTTGATGTCTGTCGATGTCCCGCAATCGTGTCATGGAGCAGCAGAATGGGGAGATGCCTATGTAAACAAGGCATTTCCCCGTTCTGCCTAGTGAGAAAGACAGATCTACTGTTCCCTGTCATCGTAAACAGTGATCGCCACCATTACTAATATAAAAAAAATAATAATAAAAATGCCATAAATCTATCCCCTATTTTGTAGACGCTATAACTTTTGCGCAAACCAATCAATATATGCTTATTGTAGAAGAATACATATACACACCAAAAGAAAGCTCTATTTGTGGGAAAAATTGTCAGTTAAAGCGACGCAGTGCTGAATCGCAAAAAGTGCTCTGGTCAGGAAGGGGGTAAATTCTTCTGGGGCTGAAGTGGTTAAAAGGGATATTATCTCACTTCCTGTTACATCTGCAGGACAGGAAGTAAAGGGAAATCTTCCTAAGGGAACATGTGCAGCAAAAAATAAAATAGAGAGATTTTACTCCCTTCTCTGTTCAAAATGAAAAGGAAAAGTTTTTGTTAATCATACACTTCAAGAACTTTTCGGAATAAAGTCGTTAATATCACAATGCACGTAGACTATGCAAAGAGCAACTACACCTGATTTGTTTTATAATCAGCCGTGGCTTGGTTTGCTTATGTGCTAGCATCTCTTGTCAAAATTTCCAATTCCATTCTCAGTTGCAGCTGAATCAACATTCAGATTCTCTGAATACTTTAATATTATGTAAAAGATATGGCTATGGTCCCAAGTGGCAGCAAGATGTTCTCTAAAATCAGATATCAAAAAAGAAGAAACTGTATGTGGAGAAGCAGCATGAATGAATAAACTCCCATAATTACATTACATGGGACTGGTGTTCTTTTCTAAATTAAGCCACAGGGAGACACACTACAAATTTACTAACGATAAAGCAATCATCTATTTCTAGAATTATCAACTGCGCTGGGTTTTTAAACATTTACAGAAGAAATGCTTCTTGTGAGGTTTAGATATGAACTTATTTGCTGTGTCTTATTTTCAAGATTATATTTCATGCTAAAAAATAAACATGCGTTTCGTTACAGATTGAAAATTCAGACAAAATTTTTGTTATTCAGAGATTTGCATGTACCAATTGTGTCTCTACAGACATGCTGAAATGTTTGCCGTGTCACTTTGGTACAGATTGCGTTTCTGTACACGTTCCTACATTTTGTATTTATTTGTCTCATTATTTGGACAATTCTATTTTTCATTACAGCTAAGGAATGTTACTGTTAGGAGTATGAGTGATTGCGTCTCTGCAGACATGTTCCTGGTTTGGTGTTGTGCTTCTATGGACAGATTCCTGGTTATGTATAGTTTGCGTCTTTGTGGAATTGTTCCTGGTATAGTTTTGTGCATCTTTGGACATATTCCTAGTTGCATAACGATTTGATATTGTGCTTCTCTGGACATATTCCTGGTTGTGTATAGTTTGTGTCCCTGGAGAAATATTGTGTCACTGTGGTACTGATTGTGTATCCGTAGACACATTCCTAGTTTGTATTTATTTGTCCAATTATTTGGACAATTCTATATATTTTCTTTTTTAAAAGGGTGTGTGTCAGCTATCTTTAATTATAGGAAGTACCCACCAGGATTTAATGATTAAACATTATGAGGTCACCTCCCTTGTTGAATGGCGGCTCTGTAAAAAAAGGTGTTTTCAACATTACAGTTACAAAAGGGAGACACACTGCACTTTACACCGGTATAATCTTTTTACAAAACGGATTACATTTTATTACAAGTACTTTACTAGGGCTTATTTTCAGGGTGGGGGCTTATATTGCTGCCCTCCCCGATAATCATTCTAGGGCTTATTTTCAGGGAAACATTATATATATATATATATATATATATATATATATATATATGCGTGAGGACTTGCGTGGCATCGGTGCCCGGATGATGTCACATATGACAAACCACGTTTGGTGAAGTTAACGCATGCAACATCGCCACGCCTCTTTGGACGTAAAATTTTGATAGAGTCATTGGGAATCTTTGCTATACAACCTGGGATTGTATTTTCTTAAAAGTGCTTATCTGTTTTTACCATGTGAGTAGATTTTGTACTATAGAGTCTATGTATTAAAGTTTTAACCAGATTTACACTACGTGGATTCCTCCGTTTTGGTTTTATGTGGATACTCGTGTAACATATGTTCATTATGATCTTATTATACTCTGCAGAGTGAGCTACACTGTGGTACTTGAGCCAAGCGCTGCGAACTTGACCATTCCTTGAGGGGATTGTTTACAATAGACTGATTGGACTCTGTAGTGGAGTCATTCTGTTTTGGTAAGAGCCCATTTCTTACAATTGGTGATTGCTCACGTGGTGGTCACAGAAATGGATTAAGCACATCTCCTTTGTCAAGTGTCACAGCAGGGTTTTTTGGAGATTTTTTTTTGGACTCTGAATATTTATTTTTTCATGTTTTTATACCTTATTTATATGGGCCATCGATTCAGATTTTACATTATTATAATTAAGTTGTATTTGCACATTATAATTTTTTAGCATGGCAATGTATATTCTACCAATTCTATGTTTTAGTGCAGTTAAAGCGGAAATAAACCCATCAATTTAACAGTTTCAAAAAACAGTTACATTACCGGTGTTCTATCAGAAAGATGCTACACATCAGAAAGTGCAACCCAAGTGACGTTTCGTCATGGCCATCTTGGTACACCCGCACTCGTCCGCACTAAGCCTACAGTCAGAAGGCAGCAAGCGGACATCTTTTTACACCCACCGAAGTCTTGCCTTTCTCACTTATTTTTCCCAGTAAACTGAGCTTATATCGTGAAATACAGTTTTTTTAAATCCGTCAAACTTTTCTGATGATGAATCTTATAAGCAGCGCTGTTCTGTCAGATTTGCTAACCTGTGAGATCAGCAGGCTTGCCGTTGCTTTTAAAATTCAACATCAAAACAGCGACACAGATTTCAAAATACTGTACTTCACTATATAAGCTCCGTTTACTGGTAAAAATAAGTGTGAAATGCAAGACTTCGGTGGGTGTAAAAAAGATGTCAGCTTGCCGCCTCCTGACTGTAGGCTTACTGCAGACAAGCGCGGGTGTACCAAGATGGCCGCGACGGAACGTCACTTTCCGTTGCATTTTCTGATGGGTAGGGGCTTTCTGACAGGATACCAGCACGTGTCAGGAATGTAACTGTCACACTGGATGTGCCCCCAACTAAACTGTCAAACTCTGGTGTTATAACTGATCACATGTGCAGCATCATGGCAGTTGAAGAGTAAACAGAGGCCAAAATGGCAGCTTCTTTGGCTGAAAATGATAGGAGGGTTTACTTCCACTTTAAGAAATATTTCTGGGTTCTGAGTGTGTGTGCTGGGGGTATCCAAAGAAGTTTGAGAAGATGAGGGAGGTGGCACAAGGTAGCTGGCCTAAGGGGAGCAAAAGGTAACGATCCAGCCTTGCAGATGAGCCAAGAGAAGGAAAGCAGTCTTTTCCCACACATTTTTGCATAGTATGCAGTTAAGGTATCTTTTTTCCTCTTTACTTAATTTTTTATAATTTTAACTGTTGATATAGCATGTTGTGATTAAATTTTGAGCAAGCATCTGGATCTGCAAGTATAGACCAAAGAAGATCAGATGACACGTATAAGTTCATCATGTACATAAGAAATGTGAACCAAATTCTTTTCATGTAGAAAGTGAAAAAATGTCTAAGTTTCATGCTAGCTCGACAGCTCTGAGGATTTAAAATTAAAACAGAGAACCCGATCTTCCCACAATGATATCTAATATAACAGCAATATGTGATGTTTATTGTGGTGTTGTGCCAATGCAATCATCTGGATCGTCTCTAGTTCTCATGTTCCTGAGGGAGAAGTTGAGGAGTTGATTTTCTATACTGTAATCACATCAACATTTCACTAGCGTTTAAACAGGGATCAAAAAAAAGAGAAGAATTGGACAGAAGAAACTTGAAAAGACTTGGAGGCATTGGACAGAAGAGTGCGTAAAAGAAAGGAAGTGAGTAAAAGAGAAGAACTTGGAGTAGAGACTGCAATATAGAAGGACAGGGAAGGGCAGGGCAAGAATAAAGAAGTCCTCTTATAGATCACCACATATCAGTCTATAATAAACCTACTTCTCCCGTGTATCACCACCGTGGAAGTGGGGGGAGCATTACACTAGGCGAGATTGTTTTTTCTTACATGAAGGTGGTTGGTGTTGCTGAGCTGCCATGAATTGTAGCTCTTATGTGTGACCAGGCAATTTGGTGATACGCTATACAATTTACCTAAGGAGGGGTGTCGTTTTTTGCCAATTTGGATGTTACAGGCATAATAAGCGCGATCGACTCTGTGCCAATGGTAAAGGAGTCCGCACTATCTGGTATACCATTGGGTACCACCACCTTGGGTGAAGCCTGTACTCGTGACATTATTGCTTTCTTCTAATCAGGAAGTGGATATTGTTATCCCGGGATGATTTTTTTAAACAAGCGCTTTGTCTCCTGCAACATGTGAGTGTTATTTTCCACATTTCAATAAATTTAGCCCTACAATATTACACTATGCGAGATTGTTTTTCTTACATGGATGTGGTTGGTGTTGCTGAGCTGCGATGTTTTGTAGTTCTTACGTGTAACAATGCTATTTTGTGATAAGCTACACGCTTGACCGGTCTCCAAGGAGAGGTGTCGTTTTTGCCAATTTGGATGTTACTCCTAGACTAGGAACAGTAAAGGAGTAAAGAATATAGATTTTATAAAGAACATATAACATCTAGGAGCAAAGATACGATAAAGAGCAGGAAATTGATTATAAAAAGGAGAATAAGAGCAGAGAAGGGCTTGAATTATAGACTGAAAGAACAATGAAGTAGGACCAGGATTAAAGGATTGGATGAATAAAGGCAGGGAGCACATATTTATTAAAGAGCACCGAGCAGAGAAGAAATTGGATTATATATTGGTTGAAGAGCAAAGAAGGCCTTAGAGTATAGATTAAGAATATAGAATGATGGAGAAGATAGAGCAGCTAAAAAAACGAGCAGATTGTAGATTTTATGAGGAAAAGAGTAGGGCAGGAAGCATAGAAATGATAAAGAACACAGGACTATAGATTTTATAAAGAAGAGAGCAGGGTATGGTGTATAGATTTCATATAGAAGAGAGCAGAGTACGGAGTATAGATTTTATATAAATAAGAACAGGGTATGGAATATAGATTTTATATAGAAGAGGGCAGGGTATGGAGTATGGGTTTTATAAAGAAGAGAGCAGAGCATGAACTTTATAAACAAGAAAGCAGGGTATGGAGTATGGAGTCCACACTATCTGGTAAGCACATTAACCCCTCCTCTTCCACAGTGGTGGTACGTGGGAGAAGTGGGTTTATTATGGACTGATATGTGGTGGAATATCCATTGAAGAGGATTTTTGGAGATTTATCACTGTGGTGTCATCACCTTGGACTATACACTATATACAGAGCCTTGCAAAAGTATTCACCCCCCTTGGCTTTTTACCTTTTTTGTGTTTTTTAATCTGAATTATATGTGATGGATCAGAACACAATAGTCTAAGTTGGTGAAGTAAAATTAGAAAAATATATACATGAAACTATTTTTCAGAAATTAAAAACTGATAATTGGCATGTGCGTATGTATTCACCCCCTTTGTTATGAAGCCCATAAAAAGCTCTGGTGTAACCAATTAGCTTTAGAAGTCACATAATTAGTGAAATGATGTCCACCTGTGTGCAACCTAAGTGTCACATGATCTGTCATTACATATACACACCTTTTTGAAAGGCCCCAGAGGCTGCAACACCTAAGCAAGAGGCACCACTAACCAAACACTGCCATGAAGACCAAGGAACTCTTTAAACAAGTAAGGGGCAATGTTGTTGAGAAGTACAAGTCAGGGTTAGGTTATAAAAAAATATCCAAATGTTTGATGATCCTAGGAGCACCCTCAAATCTATCATAACCAAATGGAAAAAAACATGGCACAACAGCAAACCTGCCAAGAGACGGCCGCACACCAAAACTCACAGACCGGGCAAGGAGGGCATTAATCAGAGAGGCAGCACAGAGACCTAAGGTAACCCTGGAGGAGCTGCAGAGTTCCACAGCAGAGACTGGAGTATCTGTACATAGGACGACAATAAGCCGTACGCTCCATAGAGTTGGGTTTTATGGCAGAGTGGCCAGAAGAAAGACAAAAAAAAAACCAAAATGGCACGTTTTGAGTTTGGAAAAGGCATGTGGGAGACTCCCAAAATGTATGGAGGAAGGTGTTCTGGTCTGATGAGACTAAAATTGAACTTTTTGGCCATCAAAGAAAACTTTACACATCACATCACCCAAAGAACACCATCCCCCCCAGTGAAACATGGTGGTGACAGCATCATGCTGTGGGGAAGTTTTTCAGCAGTCAGGACTGGGAAACTGGTCAGAGTTGAGGGAAAGATGGATGGTGCTAAATACAGGGATATTCTTGAGCAAAACCTGTACCACTTTGTGTGTGATTTGAGGCTAGGACAGAGGTTCACCTTCCAGTAGGACAATGACCCCAAACACACTGCTAAAGCAACACTTGAGTGGTTTAACCGCTTCAGCCCTGGACCATTTGGCTGGCCAAAGACCAGAGCACTTTTTGCGATTCGGCACTGTGTCGCTTTAACTGTTAATTGCACGGTCGTGTGACGTGGCTCCCAAACAAAATTGACGTCCTTTTTTTCCCACAAATAGAGCTTTCTTTTGGTGGTATTTGATCACCTCTGCGTTTTTTATTTTTTGCACTATAAACAAAAAAAGAGCGACAATTTTGAAAAAAAATATAAAAAAAACTTTTTTCCTCAGTTTAGGCCGATACGTATTTTTCTACATATTTTTGGTAAAAAAAAAAAAAAAAAAAAAAAAAATCGCAATAAGCGTATATTGATTGGTTTGCGCAAAAGTTATAGCGTCTACAAAATAGGGGATGGTTTTATGGCATTTTTGTCAATACTAGTAATGGCGGCGATCAGCGATTTTTATCGTGACTGCGACATTATGGCGGACACGTCGGACAATTTTGACACATTTTTGGGACCTTTGCCATTAATACAGCGATCAGTGCGATTAAAAATGCACTGATTACTGTAAAAATGGCACTGGCAGTGAAGGGGTTAAAACTAGGGGGCAGTGAATGTGTATCCTAGTTTGTGTTCTAACTGAAAGGGGATGGGGACTGTGCAGGGAAACTAACAGATTGCTGTTCATACTCTGTATGAACAGACGATCTGTCAGTTCTCTGCTCAGAGAACCAGAAACTGTGTGTCTACACACACAGTTCCGGGTTCTCCGTGTGCCCCGAGCGATCTTGGGAGCACGGCAGTGATCGAGACCGCCGGGCACTCGCATCGGCTCGGGGAGTGAGCGGGGGGCGCGCGCCTCCTGCGGCGCGCACACACCCTCTAGTGGCCATTCATATGTTACCGACGGCAGGGCGGCACAGTGGTGTAGTGGATAGCACTTTGGCCTAGCAGTAAGAAGGGTCACTGGTTAAAATCCCGATCACGACACTACCTGCCTGGAGTTTGCATGTTCTCCCTGTGCCTGTGTGGGTTTCCTCCGGGTACTCCGGTTTCCTCCCACACTCCAAAGACATGCTGGTAGGTTAATTGGATCCTGTCTAAGTTGTCCCTAGTATGTATGAATGTGTGTTAGGGACCTTAGATTGTAAGCTCCTTGAGGGTAGGGACTGATGTGAATGTACAATGTATATGTAAAGCGCTGCGTAAATTGATGGCGCTATATAAGTACCTGAAATAATAAATAATAACGGCGATTCGCGCAGCCGAGCCATGTTGCTGCAGTACAACTGCGGCGGCTGGTCGGAAGCGGTTAAGGGGAAACATGTAAATGTGTTGGAATGGCCTAGTCAAAGCCCATAGATTAATAAAATACCGCGCCTATCTGATAGGTGAAAACAGCTGCCAACACTACAGAACGACTGGGACTGTATAGAAAATGTAAACAAAAAGTGTAGCGCTAAAGTGAAAATAATGAAGGGAAGGTTTTGAAGTAAGGAGAGGTGAAACCACAATCTCAGGTGGCCCGTAACCTCAACTAAGTCAAAACCAAATGTATGTGTACACAAACAACGTGATATTGTCACAGAAGTACAAACAAATTAAAGTGCTCCTTCTTTTGAAAAAAGTGTAAATATAAATGAAATAGAAAATAAAGTGAAAATGCATCAATAAGTGATAATCTTAAAAGTCCACATTTGACTGGTGATGTAATACAAAAACTGTCCAAAATAGTAATATGAAAGCATTAAGCCCATATAAGTGATGAAGACTTGGTAATATAGTCCATATGTTGCATGGTATGGTTGAAACACAGGGACCCAAGGCAGATATCCTTACAGTACAAAGACTCGAGACCCAAGGCAGATATCCTTACAGAGACTCCGATTCAGGGGGGGGGGGGACCCAGGGCAGATAACTTTGCAACACAAAGGCCCAGAAAAAAGTAAGGTAGAGTACTCTTACCGACTTTGGTGGACTCACAAGCCGTGGGCGGTGAGTCAAACGAGCTTGTACTGTCTTGTGACCCGTGACAGTATGGGTAGGATTATACACCAAAAGACGTCCTCATTGAATGGGGGAGCCTGGAACCTGTCTTGAAGGTCTGCACGATCACCGTTTTTATCAGCATACATGGACCATATAGAAAACAACGACAAGGAACCTCCACATAGTGTAAATCCGAAAAGGAGTTTTTCTTCAATTGGCATTTATTAGATCATCATCAAAACAATCCATAAAAATCGTGGTTAAAAATGGAATCGATTCAAAGCACAATAAAATAAGCGTGGTGTGGGTGGCTGGATACAGCAAGGAGACCCGACACGTTTCGTCTGATGAGACTTCTGCTGGGGTATGTGCCAACCTGCCACCACCACGCTTTTATACATATGTTACAATAATCTCTCAAGTGCAGCTGTTACCGCAACGTGCACGCTGACTTCCTGGATTGGTAGCGTGCGTTCCATTCAGGGTCACGTGCTTAATGAGATTCACCAATGGGGTGCCGAGTGGAAGATCCGCCTCAGCAAAACCAAGCCTCAATATGGTTATCGTCTCAGAGTGTACACTCATAGGGTGAAGGAACGCCCTCCTCTCCTAATCACCCAATGCGAATCGTCACCGTAGATGACGCAGACGTGACTAGCATCACGTGATAGCGTCTAACGTGACCTCTTGCGTACATCATTGCATATACCCCGGAAACGGAAGCATACAACATGAGGCTATTGGAGCGCATCATGCGTTCCAAACAAATCATCCAGGAAACGGAAGCGCCATGGATGAAAGCAAGTGCGGCTATCTTAGAAGTCCGCCAAAACAAAAACACAAAAATATATATGCATTTAATAAAATTAGATTGAATTGAACATCCCAATAATAAAAATACGAGATCCAATCAGGAAGTCAGTATGCATCGTGGCTATGCTAGAAAAACAAGAACTAACAAATAACAAATATATATGTCATTGTTCTTAATGTTAAATATAAAATAAGCAAGAGGTGATGTCCCTCTCGATCTATGTCAGATCTCAATAAATGTAGGGCCACTGTCACAAAGAAAGGACAAGCGGTCAAATTAACCTGTATATGTGCCAGAATTTCAATTATTGGACAACAGATCTCATTGAGAATCTAACAGCAATACAAATAACGGATACAGATGTAAGCTACAAAAAATTAAAATATAATAAAATAAAATAAAATAAACTAAAAAATATAAAACAGGACCTGATGATGAGCAAAAATTTAGTAGAACTAATACTAGAAACCGCCTTAAACCTATAGGCCACAGCCAGGGCCCAAATCTATGATCCGGCCAAAAATAATAGCTAATATTATGCAACTGGGGATTGGGACTACAAGATTCTAGGAGTGCCATGACTAAGATTGATTAATGAATGAGTTGATGTCCCATTCCACATTTAGTCCAAGTGGCGTGAAACATCTGATTTGGTGTATCCAAAAAGTTTCAAGCCTTGACACTCCACGTATGCATGATTCCCCTCTCCAGTGGGGGGTAAACCTGTCTATTATTTGAAATTTCGTGCCGGAGGGGTCTCGATTGTGATGTAATAGGTAGTGCTTAGGTACACTATGATTTGTACATCCATTCTTAATAAGCTTAATATGTTCACCAACCCTTATGGCGAAGGTACGAATAGTCCGCCCTACGTACTGCTTCCCGCAAGGGCAGGTGATGAGGTATACTATATATCTCGTCGAACAGGTGACGAAGTGCTTCACAGAGTATTCTCTCCCTGTGGTGGTTGACCCAAACGTATCGATCTTCCTTGACCTAAGTGTATTAAGTTTACACACCTTGCATCTCCGGCAAGGGAAGAAGCCCTTCATATCCTGAAAAAAACGAGGGAACAGAAGGGGGATCTGTTACATTGGGAGCTATCTGTCCCCTCAGGGGCATAGCACCTCTATAGATTACTCCTGCTTGTTCTGGGAGGACTGGTCCAAGGACAGTATCGTTTTTTAAAACCCTCCAGTGCTTATGGAAGATGTCCTTGATCTGCCTATATTGTATGGAGAAGTTCGTAATAAAAGACCATTTATGTCTATTTTCTACCATAGGTTTAGATTGTTCAGAGAGAAGAGAATTCCTATCTATTAGGGAGACGTTGTGGATCACTTTATCTATCTCTGTTGCATCATATCCCTTGTTCACAAATCTCAACTTCAAGGTATCAGCTTGGTCATAGTAGTCAGAGAGCTGCGAACAATTGCGTCTAATTCGCAGCATCTGACTTCGAGGGATAGACTTTAACCACGCTGCATGGTGGCAGCTGTCGGTCGGAATGTAGCCATTCCGATCCGTAGCCTTGAAGAAAGTCTTAGTAGAAAGGTGGTGGTCAACCACCGAGACTTCAAGGTCCAAAAAATGAATGGTCGACTGGCTAGCTTCATAGGTTAGCTCTATCCCTATCTGGTTGTTATTTAAAGTACAAATAAATTCATCCAGAGATTGCATGTTCCCTTTCCATAGGAGGAGGATGTCGTCAATGTACCTAGCCCACAACACCAATTGTGGTGGGTCTAGGGCATAGACGACATCCTCCTCCCATTTGGCCATATATATGTTGGCCAGGCTGGGGGCAAATTTTGCCCCCATCACTACCCCTTTCTTTTGGAGATAATAATCTCCATTGTACCAGAAGTAGTTGTGTTTGGTGGCAAAACACAATAGGTCCATGATGAACCTCTTCTGGGTACCTGGAATTGTGTTATTCCTAGAAAGAAAGGAGTTAGCTGCTTCAAATCCTAAGTCGTGGGGTATGCAAGTGTGCAATGCCTTGACATCGGCTGTAGCCAGAATGAGGTCCTCACTGTAGGTGACTCGTTCAAGTTTAGCAATGGTATCTTTGGTATCCCTTAGGTAAGATGGTGTAGATTTCACTAGTGGTTGTAAGAAGAAATCGATGTATTTCCCGATGCGGGACGTGATGGAGTTTATACCACTGATAATAGGGCGGCCAGGAGGTTGTGTGACATTCTTGTGTACTTTAGGTAAGTAGTAGATTACGGGAATACGTGGGGCAACTGGGACCAAGAAATTCTTCTCCTTTTTATCAAGGATTCCCAATTGGGACCCAGTATCTATCAAATCTATCAAAGCCCTTTTAAAGTCAGAAGTGGGGTTTTTTGTTAATTTAAGATATGTATCTGTATCGCTAAGAATATTAGTCATCTCCGCATGGTAATCTACTTTATTGAGAATAACAATCCCCCCGCCCTTGTCTGCCGGGCGGATAACGAGGTTCTTCCGTTCACAGAGGGACTTTAACCCAGTTTTTAAGTTGGGGTCATTGTATATTCTTTTATCTGGTAGTCTATCTAGATCTTTGAGGACCAGATCCCGAAAGACTTTAATAGAAGGTGCCACTGAGCAGGGGGGGTTGAACAGCGATGGATTAGCAAGGCCGGAGTGTACTGCGTGTGACGTGATATCCATAGTCCTCGGTCTAATGGGATTAGACATGATGTATCTCTGAACGTTCAACTTTCTGATGTATTTGTGTACATCTATGAAGGTTGAAAATTTATTTAATTTTTTGGGGGGTACATATTTCAACCCTTTGTCTAATACTGATTTTTCAGCTTGGGTTAGTTCTACATTGCTCAAATTGAAAATGCCACGCCCGGATTTGGATTTCTTACGTAGCTTTCCCCTTCCCTGTGAAAATCCTTCCTCATGGGAGGTCCTGGTATGTTCTGGTTATAATTGAAGGGTGATCTGATATGGTAACCTTCATCCCTATCAGAATAGGGATATCGGGAACCCTGATCCTCATGAGATCTTCTCTCTCTGAGGGGCGAGAACCTATTTTGTGTACGAATCGGGGTTCTCTGGGGATACTGGTGATCCTGATAGTGATCATAATGATCATTCGCTCTTCTCCAGGGAAGGGGAAGGAATAATAGAGGTAGGTCTAGAGGAAATAGAAACCAGAGATCATACTATGATCACCCCAGACAAGATTCGTCTCCCTGGAGAAGAGCGAATGATCATTATGATCACTATCAGGATCACCAGTATCCCCAGAGAACCCCGATTCGTACACAAAATAGGTTCTCGCCCCTCAGAGAGAGAAGATCTCATGAGGATCAGGGTTCCCGATATCCCTATTCTGATAGGGATGAAGGTTACCATATCAGATCACCCTTCAATTATAACCAGAACATACCAGGACCTCCCATGAGGAAGGATTTTCACAGGGAAGGGGAAAGCTACGTAAGAAATCCAAATCCGGGCGCGGCTCCAGAGGGGGGTGGCGCGCCAGGAAAAAGAAACCGTGTTCAGTAGACAGTGGCATTTTCAATTTGAGCAATGTAGAACTAACCCAAGCTGAAAAATCAGTATTAGACAAAGGGTTGAAATATGTACCCCCCAAAAAATTAAATAAATTTTCAACCTTCATAGATGTACACAAATACATCAGAAAGTTGAACGTTCAGAGATACATCATGTCTAATCCCATTAGACCGAGGACTATGGATATCACGTCACACGCAGTACACTCCGGCCTTGCTAATCCATCGCTGTTCAACCCCCCCTGCTCAGTGGCACCTTCTATTAAAGTCTTTCGGGATCTGGTCCTCAAAGATCTAGATAGACTACCAGATAAAAGAATATACAATGACCCCAACTTAAAAACTGGGTTAAAGTCCCTCTGTGAACGGAAGAACCTCGTTATCCGCCCGGCAGACAAGGGCGGGGGGATTGTTATTCTCAATAAAGTAGATTACCATGCGGAGATGACTAATATTCTTAGCGATACAGATACATATCTTAAATTAACAAAAAACCCCACTTCTGACTTTAAAAGGGCTTTGATAGATTTGATAGATACTGGGTCCCAATTGGGAATCCTTGATAAAAAGGAGAAGAATTTCTTGGTCCCAGTTGCCCCACGTATTCCCGTAATCTACTACTTACCTAAAGTACACAAGAATGTCACACAACCTCCTGGCCGCCCTATTATCAGTGGTATAAACTCCATCACGTCCCGCATCGGGAAATACATCGATTTCTTCTTACAACCACTAGTGAAATCTACACCATCTTACCTAAGGGATACCAAGGATACCATTGCTAAACTTGAACGAGTCACCTACAGTGAGGACCTCATTCTGGCTACAGCCGATGTCAAGGCATTGTACACTTGCATACCCCACGATTTAGGATTTGAAGCAGCTAACTCCTTTCTTTCTAGGAATAACACAATTCCAGGTACCCAGAAGAGGTTCATCATGGACCTATTGTGTTTTGCCACCAAACACAACTACTTCTGGTACAATGGAGATTATTATCTCCAGAAGAAAGGGGTAGCGATGGGGGCAAAATTTGCCCCCAGCCTGGCCAACATATATATGGCCAAATGGGAGGAGGATGTCGTCTATGCCCTAGACCCACCACAATTGGTGTTGTGGGCTAGGTACATTGACGACATCCTCCTCCTATGGAAAGGGAACATGCAATCTCTGGATGAATTTATTTGTACTTTAAATAACAACCAGATAGGGATAGAGCTAACCTATGAAGCTAGCCAGTCGACCATTCATTTTTTGGACCTTGAAGTCTCGGTGGTTGACCACCACCTTTCTACTAAGACTTTCTTCAAGGCTACGGATCGGAATGGCTACATTCCGACCGACAGCTGCCACCATGCAGCGTGGTTAAAGTCTATCCCTCGAAGTCAGATGCTGCGAATTAGACGCAATTGTTCGCAGCTCTCTGACTACTATGACCAAGCTGATACCTTGAAGTTGAGATTTGTGAACAAGGGATATGATGCAACAGAGATAGATAAAGTGATCCACAACGTCTCCCTAATAGATAGGAATTCTCTTCTCTCTGAACAATCTAAACCTATGGTAGAAAATAGACATAAATGGTCTTTTATTACGAACTTCTCCATACAATATAGGCAGATCAAGGACATCTTCCATAAGCACTGGAGGGTTTTAAAAAACGATACTGTCCTTGGACCAGTCCTCCCAGAACAAGCAGGAGCAATCTATAGAGGTGCTATGCCCCTGAGGGGACAGATAGCTCCCAATGTAACAGATCCCCCTTCTGTTCCCTCGTTTTTTCAGGATATGAAGGGCTTCTTCCCTTGCCGGAGATGCAAGGTGTGTAAACTTAATACACTTAGGTCAAGGAAGATCGATACGTTTGGGTCAACCACCACAGGGAGAGAATACTCTGTGAAGCACTTCGTCACCTGTTCGACGAGATATATAGTATACCTCATCACCTGCCCTTGCGGGAAGCAGTACGTAGGGCGGACTATTCGTACCTTCGCCATAAGGGTTGGTGAACATATTAAGCTTATTAAGAATGGATGTACAAATCATAGTGTACCTAAGCACTACCTATTACATCACAATCGAGACCCCTCCGGCACGAAATTTCAAATAATAGACAGGTTTACCCCCCACTGGAGAGGGGAATCATGCATACGTGGAGTGTCAAGGCTTGAAACTTTTTGGATACACCAAATCAGATGTTTCACGCCACTTGGACTAAATGTGGAATGGGACATCAACTCATTCATTAATCAATCTTAGTCATGGCACTCCTAGAATCTTGTAGTCCCAATCCCCAGTTGTATAATATTAGCTATTATTTTTGGCCGGATCATAGATTTGGGCCCTGGCTGTGGCCTATAGGTTTAAGGCGGTTTCTAGTATTAGTTCTACTAAATTTTTGCTCATCATCAGGTCCTGTTTTATATTTTTTAGTTTATTTTATTTTATTATATTTTAATTTTTTGTAGCTTACATCTGTATCCGTTATTTGTATTGCTGTTAGATTCTCAATGAGATCTGTTGTCCAATAATTGAAATTCTGGCACATATACAGGTTAATTTGACCGCTTGTCCTTTCTTTGTGACAGTGGCCCTACATTTATTGAGATCTGACATAGATCGAGAGGGACATCACCTCTTGCTTATTTTATATTTAACATTAAGAACAATGACATATATATTTGTTATTTGTTAGTTCTTGTTTTTCTAGCATAGCCACGATGCATACTGACTTCCTGATTGGATCTCGTATTTTTATTATTGGGATGTTCAATTCAATCTAATTTTATTAAATGCATATATATTTTTGTGTTTTTGTTTTGGCGGACTTCTAAGATAGCCGCACTTGCTTTCATCCATGGCGCTTCCGTTTCCTGGATGATTTGTTTGGAACGCATGATGCGCTCCAATAGCCTCATGTTGTATGCTTCCGTTTCCGGGGTATATGCAATGATGTACGCAAGAGGTCACGTTAGACGCTATCACGTGATGCTAGTCACGTCTGCGTCATCTACGGTGACGATTCGCATTGGGTGATTAGGAGAGGAGGGCGTTCCTTCACCCTATGAGTGTACACTCTGAGACGATAACCATATTGAGGCTTGGTTTTGCTGAGGCGGATCTTCCACTCGGCACCCCATTGGTGAATCTCATTAAGCACGTGACCCTGAATGGAACGCACGCTACCAATCCAGGAAGTCAGCGTGCACGTTGCGGTAACAGCTGCACTTGAGAGATTATTGTAACATATGTATAAAAGCGTGGTGGTGGCAGGTTGGCACATACCCCAGCAGAAGTCTCATCAGACGAAACGCGTCGGGTCTCCTTGCTGTATCCAGCCACCCACACCACGCTCATTTTATTGTGCTTTGAATCGATTCCATTTTTAACCACGATTTTTATGGATTGTTTTGATGATGATCTAATAAATGCCAATTGAAGAAAAACTCCTTTTCGGATTTACACTATGTGGAGGTTCCTTGTCGTTGTTTTCTATATGGTCCATGTATGCTGATAAAAACGGTGATCGTGCAGACCTTCAAGACAGGTTCCAGGCTCCCCCATTCAATGAGGACGTCTTTTGGTGTATAATCCATCCCCATACTGTCACGGGTCACAAGACAGTACAAGCTCGTTTGACTCACCGCCCACGGCTTGTGAGTCCACCAAAGTCGGTAAGAGTACTCTACCTTACTTTTTTCTGGGCCTTTGTGTTGCAAAGTTATCTGCCCTGGGTCCCCCCCCCCCTGAATCGGAGTCTCTGTAAGGATATCTGCCTTGGGTCTCGAGTCTTTGTACTGTAAGGATATCTGCCTTGGGTCCCTGTGTTTCAACCATACCATGCAACATATGGACTATATTACCAAGTCTTCATCACTTATATGGGCTTAATGCGTTCATATTACTATTTTGGACAGTTTTTGTATTACATCACCAGTCAAATGTGGACTTTTAAGATTATCACTTATTGATGTATTTTCACTTTATTTTCTATTTCATTTATATTTACACTTTTTTCAAAAGAAGGAGCACTTTAATTTGTTTGTACTTCTGTGACAATATCACGTTGTTTGTGTACACATACATTTGGTTTTGACTTAGTTGAGGTTACGGGCCACCTGAGATTGTGGTTTCACCTCTCCTTACTTCAAAACCTTCCCTTCCTTATTTTCACTTTAGCGCTACACTTTTTGTTTACATAGTCAAAGCCCAGACCTCAACCCAATAGAAAATCTGTGGTCAGACTTAAAGATTGCTGTTCACAACAGCAAACCATCCAACTTGAAGGAGCTGGAGCAGTTTTGCAAGCAGGAATGGGCAAAAATCCCAGTGGTAAGATGTGGCAAGCTCATAGAGACTTATCCAAAGTGACTTGGAGCTGTGATAGCTGCAAAAGGTGGCTCTACAAAGTATTGACTTTAGGGGGGTGAATATCTTTAAAAGTTGTGGGCATGTTCTGTAAATTAAATGATGCAAATCCTCAAACAAACAATCCATGTTAATTCCAGGTTGTGAGGCAACAAAACACGAAAAATGCCAAGGGGGGGTGAATACTTTTGCAAGGCACTGTATTTGTTTACCCTTATATTCACCTTTGTTATATTCATATTCACTTCAAGCGCATGTTATATTTTGGTTATGTCAATTTTTGTCAACTGATGTGCTAGCTGCTGCTGAGACCTTTAAGTGCAATTTTCCTTTTGATTGTATAAGAATAAAGAAGTGCAGGCAGTGCAGAGGATGAAAAGCCGAGAAGGGCAGGCAGCACAGAGAGGACGAGTAACAAAGAGGGGCAGGCAGTACAGAGAGAGGTGCAGGCAGTACAGAGAGAGGGGCAGGCAGTACAGAGAGAGGGGCAGGCAGTACAGAGAGAGGGGCAGGCAGTACAGAGAGGACGAGTAACAAAGAGGGGTAGGCAGTACAGAGAGAGAGGCAGGCAGTACAGAGAGAGGGGCAGGCAGTACAGAGAGAGGGGCAGGCAGTACAGAGAGAGGGGCAGGCAGTACAGAGAGAGGGGCAGGCAGTACAGAGAGGACGAGTAACAAAGAGGGGTAGGCAGTACAGAGAGAGGGGCAGGCAGTACAGAGAGAGGGGCAGGCAGTACAGAGAGAGGGGCAGGCAGTACAGAGAGAGGGGCAGGCAGTACAGAGAGAGGGGCAGGCAGTACAGAGAGGACGAGTAACAAAGAGGGGCAGGCAGTACAGAGAGAGGGGCAGGCAGTACAGAGAGAGGGGCAGGCAGTACAGAGAGGACGAGTAACAAAGAGGGGCAGGCAGTACAGAGAGAGGGGCAGGCAGTACAGAGAGAGGGGCAGGCAGTACAGAGAGGACGAGTAACAAAGAGGGGCAGGCAGTACAGAGAGAGGGGCAGGCAGTACAGAGAGAGGGGCAGGCAGTACAGAGAGGACGAGTAACAAAGAGGGGCAGGCAGTACAGAGAGAGGGGCAGGCAGTACAGAGAGAGGGGCAGGCAGTACAGAGAGGACGAGTAACAAAGAGGGGCAGGCAGTACAGAGAGAGGGGCAGGCAGTACAGAAAGCATGAAAAACAAAGAGAGGTCATGCCGATGTTCTGTCTTGCATACATTTTGATTTGGAAAAAAAAAATCTACTGAAAATCTACTGAAAGTGAAAAACAAAGAGGGGCAGGCAGTATGGATGGGATGAAGAATAGAAAAGGGCAGGTGGTACAGAGAGGAGAAGGAACAAAGAAAGGCAGCCAGTACAGAGAGCATGAGGAATAGAGAAGAGCAGTGCATAGAGAGAGGATGAGCAACCAAGAAGAACAAGCAGTACATTAAGTATATGAACAGAGGAAGGCAGGCATTACAAGGAGTATAAGGAACAAAAAGGGGTAGGGAGTACAAAAAGAATGAAGAACATGTAAAGGCAGGGAGTACTAATGGAATTGGGAACACAAAAGGGCAGGTAGTACAGAATAAGACCAGCCATATATGGTTCGAATCTCAGCCAGTGCAGCTGGAACCGGCCGAGATTCAAACTGTTAATGGGCATGCTGAATATACCAAGCTGATCTATCAACTTGGGTACAACCTGCCTCCTGGATTCTCTTGCTGGTATTGCCGCTAGCAATAATCACTGTCTTCTCCCGGCGAGGACAACTTCCCCCGCCCCGCCAGGAGCAGACAATAGCTCAGCGGGAGGAATTCCACTGTCAGCACTGTCTGTGTAAATGGGGAAATCGTGCACATTTTTTTCCTGCAACCCGTGGTTGCAAGAAAAAAATTTGCACGGTGTATGGCCTGCCTAAGAAACAAAGAAAGATGGGAAGTACAGAAATGAAGAGGAACAGACAACACAGGGAGGATAAGGAACAGGGAAGGGCAAATAGTATAAAGAGGATGAAGAACACGCAAGGGAAGGCAGTACAGAGAGACTATAGAAAAGAGGAAGGTAGGCAGTACAATGAAGATATAGAACAAATAAGGATAAGGAGTACAGAAAGGGTGAAAAACAGAGAAGGAAAGACCGTACAGGGAGGATATAAAACAAAGTAAGGTAGGTAGGTTGGTAGAACAAGGAGAATAAGAAACAAAGTAGGGTAAGGAGTAACAAACAGTGAAGGGCAGGCAGCACAAGGAGGAGATGGAAAAAGAACAGGGCAAGGAGTACAGAGGGGATGAAGAACAGACAAGGGAAAGCAGTACAAGGAGGAAAATAGGCAGTAGAAGCAGGAGAGAGAATACGGGTAGGGAGTATAGAGAGGATGAAGAGAAGAGCAGATAGAACAGAGAGAATGAGGAGCACAGAATGACAAAAGTATAGTTTGGATGAAGAACAAAAAAGGGTCAAGAATATACATTGAATGAAAAAAGGTGGGTAGTACAGATAAAACGAGGAACAGTAATGGAGTAAAGAATATAACATTTATAAAGCACATATAACATCTAGGAGCAAAGATACGATAAAGAGCAGGAAATGGATTATAAAAAGGAGAATAAGCGTAGAGACGGGCTTGAATTATAGACTGAAAGAACAATGAAGTAGGGCCAGGATTATAGGATTGGATGAATAAAGGCAGGGAGCACATATTTATTACAGAGCACTGAGCAGAGAAGGAATTGGATTATAGATTGGTTGAAGAGCAAAGAAGGGCTTAGAGTATAGATTAAGAATATAGAATGATGGAGAAGATAGAGCAGCTAAAAAACTGAGCAGATTGTAGATTTTATAAGGAAAAGAGTAGAATTTATAAAGAACACAGGACTATTGATTTTATAAAGAAGAGAGCAGGGTATGGAGCATAGATTTCATATAGAAGAGAGCAGAGTATGGGGTATAGATTTTATATAAATAAGAACAGGGTATGGCATATAGATTTCATAAAGAAGAGAGCAAGGTATAGAGTAAAGATTTTATATAAATAAGAACAAGGTATGGAGTATAGATTTTATAAAGTAGAGGGCAGGGTATTGAGTATGGGCTTTATAAAGAAGAGAGCAGAGCATGAACTTTATAAAGAAGAGAGCAGGGTATGGAGTATGGACTTTATATAGAAGAGAACAGGGTATGGAGTATACATTTTATAAAGAACATGGACTTTTTTTTTTTTTTTTTTTAAGAACAGAGCAACGTATGGAGTATGAATCCTATGCGGGGGAGAGAAGGGCAGGTATAAACTATAAAGGCGCATGATGGAGGGAATACAATCCAGAGAAAGCAGATAGAAAAGGCTTGATGCTTATGTTGCTGTCTTGCATTCAGACTGATGAATGAAGGTACACTACTGGAGTAAAATAATGACTAACATATGAATTCTACAGCAACAAACTATGCACATGATAAAATATCAGTTAAAAAACTGGCACAAGTTCCTCTCTGGATTCGTAAGAGACTGACTGCAACACCAATAATAAGGATATGCTAAAATTGAATTATCCATAGAATTTCCTTTACTTCTGCTGAAGCCAGAATATTCTGACCTGTGACTCTCCCGAGTCCCGACAATGTACAGATTGAACATCTGGAGGGATCATTTGTCTGATCTGTACGCTTTCAGTCCCCATCTTACATTCCTTCTGACATCCTGGATTCACGCTCCTCTTGTTATTTAAATTCTATTTTATAAAGGTTGATATAATCTGCATTTCCACCCTTCCATATCCCTTTCCATCTTACTGTATGAACAGATGTGGCAGGAAATCAGGCTTAGTAACAAGAGTAGATAATATACTAGAGCTGAGGCTGTATTTGGCAGGAATAACCTATAATTGATATCTTGCTAATCTCGCATTTCCTTCATATAAAAACTGTTTACATCTTTTTTTTTCAAACACACATGTACATGCGCTGCACAAATGTTCCTCTTGGCAAGATTTAGATTTTTTTTATTTATTTTTTTGTTACTTAACTGATTGATATTGGTCTACCACCATAACTTCATTGCTATGTGCCCTGGTGTAGTAATATTAGATCTATAATGAGATCATCATCTGTATATAAAGTGCATATACAAGTCTACTTTTTGACCTGTGCATGTTTTTTATTTTGTTTTTTCAAACTAAACGCAATTTTTTTGATGCATCTCTACTTGCCACTAGGGGGTGTCTTCCCTTTTTTATCTTCATGCATAGAAGGCATGAAGATAAAAAAAACCTTCTACATTTACAACTCGTTTAAGTATTAGTTCACTATTAGCGCCCCCTCACATTTATATTCAATAGACAATTTTAGATGATTCAGACTCATAAAGATGATCATTCAAGTTAAAGTTGCCAACCGCCCCATAGCAGATTTACTGCTACTGGGTGGCTGTGCAGGATCACATGTGTATATATATATATATATATATATATATATATATATATATATATATATATATATATATATATATATATATATATATATATATATATATATATATATATATATATACACAAGATCCTGCACTTCTATCATAGCGTGAGTGCACGCCTCCGGCGGCTCACTCCCACTGTAATCAGTGGGTCCCGCAGACCCAATGTCCACCGGCATCCACTGATCGTTTGGTACAAACACAGAACAGCGATCTGCCTATGTAAACAAGGCAGATTGCCGTTCTGTCAGTACAGAAGGCATGGATCCTGTGTTCCTGTAAAGCAGAAACACAGGATCCATGCCTTCCACTAGTAAAAGCAACTCCCACATTACACTGAAACATTAGCTAGGCACACAGTTAACCCTTTGATCGCCCCTGATGTAAACCTTTACCCAGTCAGTCATTAGCATTGATCACTGTATTGGTGTCACTGGTTCTCATAAAAAAGGTCAATTAGTGTCCGATTTGTCCGCCGCAATATCGCAGTCCCGCTATAAGTCACTGATCGCCGCTATTATTAGTAAAAAAAAAAAAAAATTAATAATAAAAATTCCATAAAGATATCCCAGAGTTTGAAGGCGCTATAACTTTTGCGCAATGCAATAAAAATACGCTTATTGGGATTTATTTTTTTTTACTAAGAATATGTAGTCGAATACATATTGGCCTAAATTGATGAAGACATTTGATTTTTTAATTTTTTTTTTTATTGGACATGTTTTATAGCAAAAAGTAAAAAAATATGTTTAATTATCGGTGGTTTTTTGTTTTTAGTACAAAAAAAAAAAAAAAAAAAAGGCAGAGGTGATAAAATACCACCAAAAGAAATCTCCATTTGTCGGAAAAAAAGGACAAATTTTATTTGGGTACAGTATCGCACGATCGCGCAATTGTCAGGTAAAGTAACGCAGTGCCGTATCGCAAAAAGTGGCCTGCTCATGAAATTAGATAATGGTAAATCTTCAGCTGTGAAAAAAGGTAAATTTGACAAATCATCTATCCGTTGCTGAACTCTCACAGTGACAGAATGTTCTGGGGAATGACAATTGATAAAACACTGTCTAAGCCACAAGGTTGTCAGTTAAAGGATTTTTCTATTTTGAACAAGAACATGCAGAAAAAAAAAAAAAAAAATCTTTGTAGGCATTCTAAGACTTTGGGCTATTTATCCTTTTCACTCCAAGACACAACGTATGGGAGTCATGGAGCTCCAAATCTTATATGTCAGTCTCGAGCTGTTCAGATGACCCCCAGAGGAACTTATAGGTGAGTCTGAGTGTGAAGACAGCAGCTGCTCCAGAACAAATGTTCTCCCAGTTCCTGGAAAAAGTAAACTCCTTTATAAAACAGACTTATGAGAAAGCTCCAGGAACGCTCACCTTGTATATCATCGTTGAATGTACAATATTTGTTGCGATACTTGTTTAGGAGTCGAAAGGCATTTGAATTTGCAAAGTCTTCAAACTGGATCAAACAGTTCATGCCGTATCTGTAATAAAAATGCATATCGCATTATTTTGATGCAGGTTCTCAAATGCTTAAAAGGGGTTGTAAACCCTCTTTCTTTTTTTTAAATAACAAACATTTCATACTTACCTCCACTGTGCAGTTAGTTTTGCACAGATTAGCCCCGATCCTCGTCTTCTGGGGTCCACCAACGGCGCTCGCGGCTCCTTCCCGCATCGGGAAACCCCCTAGAAACGCTCTCCCTGGGGGTTACCATGAGTGCGCACTCCTGGGTCCAGCATTTGAGTCCATAGACACAGAATGCCGGACCCGGCCCCACCCCCCAGATCATTGGATTTAATTAACAGCAGCGGGAGCCAATGGCTGCGCTACTATCACTCTATCTAATTTAAGAGCCGAGATGCCGGTCAGAGAGGGCGTGCGCATCTCTGGCGTGGGAACGAACGGGCAGGTGAGTAAAATTGGGGGGGGGGGGGCTGGTCAGTGACAGAAGTTTCTTTCACCTTAATGCATCAAACACAAGGGTTTACAACCCCTTTAACCACTTGCTTACTGGGCACTTAAACCCCCTCCTGTCCAGACCAATTTTCAGCTTTTAGCGCTGTCGCACTTTGGATGACAGTTGCGCGGTCATACAACACTGTACCCAAATGAAATTTTTATCATTTTTTCCCTACAAATAGAGCTTTCTTTTGATGGTATTTGATCACCTCTGCGGTTTTTAGACAGAATTAAAAAAAAATAAATTATTTTTTTTTATATTTTGTTATAAAATTTTGCAAACAGGTAATTTTTCTCCTTCGTTGATGTACGCTGATGAGGCGGCACTGATGGGCACCGATAGGTGGCAGTGATGGGCACTGATGGGTGGTGGTGATGGGCACTGATTGATGGCAACACTGCTAGGTGGCACTGATTGGCACCACTGGTGGGCATTGATAGGTGGCACTTGTGGGCATTGACAGGTGGCACTTGTGGGCACTGTGGGCACTGGCAGGTGGCAATGACGGATGGCATCTGTTGGCACAGATGAGGCATATGTGCCTCCTCCTTCTTCGGGACCGATGTCCCTTTGACATAAGCCGGTGATCGGCTTGTTTTTCCTCCTCACGCTGTCAGCGTGAAGAGAAAGCGAAACCGATCACCGAGGTTTTGTTTACATCATGTGATCAGCTGTCATTGGCTGACAGCTGATCACATGTTAAGGGGCCGGGACCGGCCCTTTACTGGGATCTGTGATCATCCGAGTCTCCGTGACTCGGTGATCACAGCGCGCACACCGCGCGCCCTGCAGGGTGCGCGCGGTGCGCGTGCACAGGGGAGGACGTCCCATGACGGCCTCCCGGAAATTAAGGTCTGCGCTGTAGCCGTCATTCGGTTATGGCACGGACCTCAAGTGGTTAAAGGAATATATGGTCACAGTATACGTTTTCATTTAACAACATCAGCATTGTAATAGAATTACAAGCAATAAACAATCCAATACAAGGTTACTTTAAAAATCTCCTTTTATGCTGCGAGTTCTGCCTGGCATCTCTTTACACGTTTTCCTAGGTTCCCTGCATGCTTTGCAGCTTCTCTATTTCTAAGGACTACATATCCCATGGTATCTTGCTACTTGCAGCGATTCCTGCTCTGACCCCGCCTCTCGAGACTCCTCCTCCTCTCAGCACCTCTGTAGATCAGAAGGCAGGCTCTGTGAAGTGTGTGACACAGCAGTGCATACTCATAGGGAATAATGACTACATATCACAGAATTCAAGGAAGTAAATGTCTGGGGATCTTCACATATAAAAGTTTACAAACTTTAAAAGAGAAGAATGGGAATTGAGTTTTTTTTATGAATTATACTTACCTAGGTGGATGCAGCATTGGTCCACTGCCGGCTCTAACACTGAGAACCGAGCGATCAAACACCGTCAATTGCTCGGTTCTCACAGCTCCCTGACCAGAGAGCCGGTGTCAGTCAGTCACCGGCTCTCTGCTCTGCCCCCCCCGCGCGCACAGGGAGCACTGGGCTGTAGAGAGGGTGGGTGCAACCGACTCAGGCTCTCGGCAGCTCGCTAAAAGAATGAAATGGGTGTCGGTCCTGGCATGTGGCAGGATTCCGACCATATGGTTGCAATCTGTCCTGAGCCTGGACCAGCACTGTGACGTCAACCGACAGCGGGCTTTAGCCCGCTGTCTGCTGAAAACAGCTCACAGGTGAAAACAGCACTCCAGTGATCCACAGAAGAAGTACAGACAAACGAGCTTTGGCTGTACTTCTCCTTTAATCATTGAGACTAATAGGGAGTAGGCTAGAAATAACTGAAATAGAACATGGAAATGAATTTAGGATTTTTACATTTTGGCCATAGATGCACTTTAAGGATTGACATTTATATAAAACTGAACGTTAGCTTTCTACTGAAAATTGTGCAAAAATAATATCATTTCTGGTTCAATAAATGTTTATTGAAGTTTTACAGAAGTACAACAGCCGGTAACATCAGGGTGGAAAGGAAGCATAAGAAACATCAAAGGCTAGACGGCCATAATGCAATTACAGGGGGTCCCCTACTTACAAACATCCGACTTACAAACGACTCCTACTTACAAACGGAGGGAGACAACAGGAAGTGAGAGGAAATCTACCCCTAGGAAGGGAAATTCACTCCTGTAAGAGTTAATATGGGGAAAAGGTGTCTCCACTGATGCTTTATCACCAATCCTTATTTCCCTAATAACCCCAAATTTTGAAAATCCAATTGTCATTGGGACAGAAAGTGAGGTGAAATCTTCTGAACAGGGGCACACACAGCAAAACAAATGTCACAGGGGTGATAACCCTTCCCTAGGCTATCTAAAAAACTTAAAAATAGATTTTTTGGCTGGAGCTACACTTAAAAAATGTACCTGTTCCAACTTACAAACAGATTCAACTTAAGAACAAACCTAAAGTCCCTGTCTTGTTTGTAACCCGGGGACCCCCTGTACTGTGAATTCCAGCTATAACTCGCAAGGCTCATCTGGCTGCCAATTCCAGCTTTAAACAAAAAGAAAAAGAAAAAAAAAAGCCCTGTACCTGGAGGAGAGCAGGGTTGCTAAAATAATATAATTTAAATGCCAAACCAGACCCAACCCCTTCTCTTCAAAAGGTCCCAGGTTTCATTGTACAGAAGCAAAAATTACCAATTTCACTTCTGCCAGTGAAATCTTTTATCTTTTGTTGTACATGACAGGTTTTGAACCCAAACTGGATGACATTATATGGGTTTATTCATAAAAATTTGTCTTGCGATACTGCATATACACTAAATTACCAAAAGTATTGGGACACCTGCTTTTACATGAACTTTAATGGCATCCCAGTCTAAAGCTGGCCATACACCATACAATTTTCCTGTTCAATTTTCTTTAGATTTACCTTCAACTATGTAGTACAAGGGCCTGCCTGATTTCATCCAAATTGAAAGTGTTTAGGTTTCACCTCATATTATATGGTTTTGGTAAATCTAAAGGAAAGTTGAACAGGAAAATTGAATAGTGTATGGCCAGCCTTAGTCTGTAGGGTTCAATATTGAGTTGGCCCACCCTTTGCAGCTATAACAGCTTCAACTCTTCTGGGAAGGCTGTCCACAAGGTTTAGGAGTGTGTCTATGGGAATGTTTGATCATTCTTTCAGAAGCGCATTTGTGAGGTCAGACATTGATGTTGGACGGGAAGGCCTGGCTCGTAGTCTCCGCTCAAATTTATCCCAAAGGTGTTCTATCGGGTTGAGGTCAGGACTCTATGCAAGCCAGTCAAGTTCCTACACCCCAAACTCGCTAATCCATGTCTTTATGGACCTTGGTTTGTGCACTGGTCCAAATCCTTTGGTGGAGGGGGGATTATGGTGTGGGGTTGTTTTTTAGGGGTTGGGCTTGGCCCCTTAGTTCCAGTGAAGGGAACTCTTAAGGCGTCAGCAAACCAAGACATTTTAGACAATTTCATGTTCCCTACTTAGTGGGAACAGTTTGGGGATTGCCCCTTCCTGTTCCAACATGACTGCACGCCAGTGCACAAAGCAAGGTCCATAAAAACACGGATGAGCAAGTTTGGGGTGGAGGAACTTGACTGGCCTGCACAGAGTCCTGTTCACACAAACTTGGGAATGTGGAATTGTCCAAAATGTCTTGGTATGCTGACGCCTTAAGAGTTCCCTTCACTGGAACTAAGGCGCCAAGCCCAAGTGCCAAAAAACAACCCCACACCATAATCCCCCCTCCACCAAATGATTTGGACCAGTGCACAAAGCAAAGTCCATAAAGACATGGATGAGCAAGTCCCGACCTCAACCCGATAGAACACCTTTGGGGTGAATTAGAGCGGAGACTGCGAGCCAGGCTCTCGTCCAACATCAATTCCCGACCTCACAAATGCCCATAGATACTAATTGAACCTTACGGACTAAGACTGAGATGCCATTAAAGTTAATGTGCGTGTAAAGGCAGGCGTCCTAATACTTTTGGTAAAATAGTGTACATTTGTTCTTTTGGGGCAAAATCAAATGTTATTAGGCTATATTCCAGGTTGAACGTTACTCATTCATACACTGGATGAAGTTGATCAACATAAGAAAAAAAATATTTATGATTATCGGCAGCTCCATCTGTAGGCCATAATGTGATCATTTTCCTGATCCAACGTACTATCTTTGAACGAATAACATTTGACCTGGAGCTCATGAGATAACCCTTGGCTTGGAGAAAGAGAGAGATAAATATCCAAAGACAGAAAACACTGATAAAAAGCCTTTTTCAATAAAAAAAACTCTCAAAAGAGACCCGGGATATTTTACAGAAACCTGGTTCAGAACATTTGCACATAGGCGAAGATAAGATACATTTCAAGTTAGTTGTCTAGTTTACAGTACATTTGATTTTTCAGTTGTGTCTTTCAAGTGGATTTGTTTGCAGGCCTCGAAATGACATGAAATGAGTCAGAAAATGGCACACTTATTGCCCGATAATTCAGAAATGAAAAAAAAAAAAGAAGATGTGAGAAACACAAAACCGTAGGGGACAGTCACAAAGCCCTGGTATAAAGTGTGATGGGCCTTTTCTGCTAGGTGAGCTGAAATGACTACCTTCTGTATTGTCCCGCTGGCTGCAGGTGATACACTAAACAGATCTGTCATTCACTGCCCCCTTTCAAGGCTGCTGAAATGTGAAGGGGAGACGCAAGGCAGCTAAAAGCCGAAACTGATACAGAGCCTTCAGGGTTTTTTTTTGAAACCGCAATTTTCCTCTTGAAGTGCTCCATTCATGGGGCTACTCTGCGACATCCGAAGTGTCCCAGATTTTTATTTGAATCCTACGTCTCATATTTACACTGCCTGTTGTGCAAAGAAATTAGCGGCTGTGTCATTCCAACAAATACGGCGCCGGCCTTTGTTCCCTGCAAAGATTAGGTCAGCGGTGACAACCAGTTCCTTATTATTCTGTCCAAGATGCTTTGTCATACTGTATGTGAATGGGAGCAAACATCTTGAAAGAGGAGACTAGGACAGGTCTATCATGTAGCATGTAACAAAAAAAAGTCTGCAACAGAATAAAATACTTGAAAATGTGCTTTTCTTTAAAAACTGATATTATAACAATTTTGCAATTATTTTCTGCCAAGAACAGATTAGATGGAAGCTTTAAAAGTCATAATTGAAAATTCTTCATTACGCAATGTTACCTTCATTAGCTACAGCATGTAGAATATACATTGGGTAAAATAATGAATTGGTCCCCTGCAGATTTTGTAAGTTTACCCACTTACAAAGAAATGAAGGGCCTATAATTTCTATCATTTGTGTATTTTAAATGATAGAGACAGAATATCAATCGAAACTCCAGAAAAAAAAAAAAAAAAAAACACACGATACAAATGTTATAAATTGAGTTGCAGTTAGGCGAGTAAAATACATATTTGATCCCCTAAGCAAAATATGACTTTGTACTTGGTGGAGAAACCCTTGTTGGCAAGCACAGAGGTAGGACGTTTCTTGTAGTTGGTTACCACGTTTCTATACATCTCAGAAGGGATTTTGGTCCACTCCTCTTTACAGATCTTCTCTAAATCCTTAAGGTTTCTTGGCTGTCGCTTGGAAACTCAAAGTTTCAGCTCCCTCCATAAATCTTCTATAGGATTAAGGTCTGAAGACTGGCTAGACCCCTCCATGACCTTCTTCCCGAGTCACTCCTTTGTTGTCTTGGCGGTATGTTTTGGGTCATTGTCACGCTGGAAGACCCATCCACGTCCCATCTTCAGTGTTCTGGCTGAGGGTAGAAGGCCTTAATCCAAGATTTTACAATACATAGCCCGTTCATTGGCCCCTCAATGCAGCAAAGTCAGCCTGTACCTTTAGCAGAGAAACAGCCCCAAAGCATGAGGTTTCCACCTCCGTATTCTTAGGGTCATATTCAACAAACATGGAGAGTCCAGTTAATGCCAAAGAGCATCATTTTGGTCACATCTAAACACCTCCCTTTCTCCCAATCCTTCTATGAATCATTTAGATGTTCATTGGCAAACCGCAAATGGGCCTGTACATGTGCCTTCTTGAAGGGGACCTAGGGGGTGTTGCAAGATTTCAATTCATGGCAGCGTATTACGTTACCAATAGTTTGTTTGGTGACTTTGGTCCCAACTGCCTTGAGATCATCACAAGCTCCTCCTGTGTAGTTCTGGGCTGATCCCTCACTTTTCTCATGATCATCCTTACCCCATGAGGCAAAATTTTGCATGGAGCTCCAGCTTGAGGGCGATTGATGGATATTTTGTATTTCTTCCATTTGCAAATAATCACGCCAACAGTTGTCTCCTTCTCACCAAGCTTCTTGCTGATGGTCTTGTAGCCCATTCCTGCCTTATGCAGGTCTACATTTTTGTCCCCGAGTCCTTTGACAGCTCTTTGGTGTTGCCCATGATGGTGAGATTTGAATGGAATAAAGAGATTCTGTGGACAGGTGTCTTTTATACACATAACGAGTTGTTTTTAGGAGCACCTTCTTAAATTGACAGGACTAATCTGTGTACCACATGAGCACATACTGTAGCCAGTCTGTGGGAGCCAGAATTATTGCTGGTTGGTAAGGGAACAAATACTTATTTTACTCACTGAACTGCATCTTGATTTATAACCTTTGTATCATGCGCTTTTCCTGTATTTTTGGTTAATATTCTGTCTCTATCATTTAAAATACACCTATGATAAAAATTATAGACCCTTCATTTCTTTGTAGGTGGGTAAACTTAAAAAATCTGCAGGGGATCAAATGATTATTTTCCCCACTGTATGTAGAAAAAGAAACATGGCTGCCGTCAAGTTCACGCAGTATATAATTGTAAACAGTAAAAGAGTTTGTTAGCAGTGCTGCTAAGATAGACTATAAAATTAAATGTTTACCATTTTTACTGTGCATTTATCATAACCAACAGGGACTACTGGACAAACACTTGAAGAGTTGGAGATTCCACGAGATTGTTATCCTATCACAGTTGCTCAATGACTCATAAGTGGTAGACATGGTCTCCACCAATGTGCTAAGTACATGGAGATGCCCAGTCACCAGACATGCCTAATAGGAGGTTTGGGGTTACCTGCATGAATCTCCCAAGATGTCACCCTCCAGTCTCCCTCCGCTCAGGGCAGGTAAATTAATTATCAAATTACATTTCAAGAGTGTATGCTAGAGTACAACCAGAGATTATGGTGAGGTGGGCTAAAAAGACCCATATTATCCCCTTTTACTTAACCAGCATGAAACACTGAATACTCTTCTTAAAACAAAGTATCTGCATAACTGTCATGGTAGATGCAAAAAACCCCAAAACCGCCACCATTCTCTGTTAGGGAATCAGGAAGTGAAGCGTTGCGGCTTCACTTCCCGATCCCCTACTGCGCATGCGCCTAAGTGGTCCCTGCAATCTCCTGGGACCTGTGTGTTTCCTAGGAGACAGCGGGGGGGGGGTGTGCGGGAAGGGGCGTGACTCCCGCGGACTCCCGAGTCTATTCCAGGAAGGGAGTGCAAATACCTGTAGTAGACAGGTATCTGCACCCCCCCTCCTTCCTGAAAGGTGCCAATTGTGGCACCAGAGGGGGGGAGGAATCAGATGAGCGGAAGTTGCACTTTTGGGTGGAACTCTGCTTTAAATTCTCATTTTAGGACAATGGGTGGAGCATATGCTATTAAGAGCTAAAGGTCTAATTTCAGGAACAGGAGATCTGACCCAGACACAAAATATCTGCTTATGCCTTTCTTGGTTTCTCCTTTCCCGCAACATCAACTGACATTCTTAAATAAAACCTTTCAATTTTTGGAGGAATAAAGAAGCTGGGTTGCAAGCAATTCTACACAAGGCACCAACAATCTCTGAAGCAGGGAGGGGTCCTTAAAGTTAAAACTGTGCTTTGCTCATGCAGGACAAAATTATTAACCTAAAGGGGTTGTAGAACTAAAAGGTATGTTACCTTAAGGCAGGGACACGCTGTCCCTCTCTCCACGGGGTCCCGGCTCTTGATTGGATAGATTGATAGCAGCGCAGCCATTGGTTCCCGCTGCTATCAATTAAATCCAATGACGCGGGCACTGGGGGGGGGGGGGGGCCAAGTCTGGCATTCGTGTCTGTGAACGCAAATGCTGGACTCAGGAGCGCACCCGCAAGGTAACCCCCTCGGGAGAGAGCTTCTCCTAGGGGGTTATCTTATGCGGGGAGGAGCCGCGAGAGCCGCCGGGGGACCACAGAAGAGGTTGTTCAGGGCCACTCTGTGCAAAACGAGCTGCATGGTGGAGGTAAGTATGATGTTTGTTATTTAAAAAAAATAAAAACGATCCTTTACAATCACCAGCAAAGAATGAATAAAGCAGTGGTTCTTAAAGGAGAAGTACAGTCAAAGCTTGTGGCTGTACTCCTGGTCAGATGAGACTAACATTTTATTATTTGACCTCAACATCAAACAATGGGGGTTATTTACTAAAGGCAAATCCACTTTGCACTACAAGTACAAACTACAATTGCAAAGTGCACTTGAAATTGCACTGAAAGTGCACTTGGAAGTGCAGTCGCTGCAGATCTGAGGGGGAAATGCATGGAAAATAAAAAACAGCATTTTAGCTTGCACATGATTGGATAAAAAAATCAGCAGAGCTTCCCCTCATTTCAGATCTACCCCTCAGTTTACAGCGACTGCACTTCCAAGTGCACTTTCAGTGCAATTTCAAGCACACTTTGCACTTGTAGTTTGCACTTGTAGTGCAAAGTGGATTTGCCTTTCGTAAATAACCCCCAATACGTCTGGTGGAAATCCAATACAGCTCACCATCCAAATAACACCATTCCTACAGTAAATCATGGAGGAGGTAATGTCCTGTTATGGGGGTGTTTCTTTGCAGCAGGGACTGGAGAACTTGTCAAGATAGAAGAAAAATGGATGGGGCAAAATAAGATCAAATGGTTGAGGAAAATCTGCTGCTCTCTGACAGAAAGTTGTCAATGGGAAAAAGGTTTACCTTCCAACATGACAATAACCCAAAGCACACAGAAAAAAATGACCACACGGTGATTGAAGGAGAAATAGGTGAGTGTCCTTGCATGGCCTAGTCAGAGCCCAGACTTAAACCCCCATTAGGAATCTGTGGAATGACTTGAAGACTGCAGTCCACAAATGGTTACCATCAAATTTAACTGAACTTGAGCAGTTCTTTAACCACTTGAGCCCCGGACCATTATGCTGCCTAAGGACCAGAGGTCTTTTTCCAATTTGGCACTGCGTCGCTTTAACTGCTAATTGCGCGGTCATGCAATGCTGTACCCAAACGAAATTTGCGTCCTTTTCTTCCCACAAATAGAGCTTTCTTTTGATGGTATTTGATCACCTCTGCGGTTTTTATTTTTTGCGCTATAAATGGAAAAAGACCGAAAATTTTGAAAAAAAATGATATTTTCTACTTTTTGTTATAAAAAAAATCCAATAAACTCAATTTTAGTCATACATTTAGGCCAAAATGTATTCGGCCACATGTTTTTGGTAAAAAAAATGTCAATAAGCGTATATTTATTGGTTTGCGCAAAAGTTATAGCGTCTACAAACTAGGGTACATTTTCTGTAATTTACACAGCTTTTAGTTTATGACTGCCTATGTCATTTCTTAAAATGGCAGGGCAGTACAAAACCCCCCCAAATGACCCCATTGTGGAAAGTAGACACCCCAAGGAAATTGCTGAGAGGCATGTTGAACCCATTGAATATTTTTTTTTTTTTGTCCCAAGTGATTGAATAATGACAAAAAAAAAAAAAAAAATATTTACAAAAAGTTGTCACTAAATGATATATTGCTCACACAGGCCATGGGCCTATGTGGAATTGCACCCCAAAATACATTCTGCTGCTTCTCCTGAATATGGGGATACCACATGTGTGGGACTTTTTGGGAGCCTAGCCGCGTACGGGGCCCCGAAATCCAATCACCGCCTTCAGGATTTCTAAGGGCGTAAATTTATGATTTCACTCTTTACTGCCTATCACAGTTTCGGAGGCCATGGAATGCCCAGGTGGCACAAAACCCCCCCAAATGACCCCATTTTGGAAAGTAGACACCCCAAGCTATTTGCTGAGAGGCATGGTGAGTATTTTGCAGCTCTCATTTGTTTTTGAAAATGAAGAAAGACAAGAAAAAACTTTTTTTTTTTTCTTTTTTCAATTTTCAAAACTTTGTGACAAAAAGTGAGGTCTGCAAAATACTCACTATACCTCTCATCAAATAGCTTGGGGTGTCTACTTTCCAAAATGGGGTCATTTGGGGGGGGGGTTTGTGCCACCTGGGCATTCCATGGTCTCCGAAACTGTGATAAGCAGTCAAGAGAGAAATCAAAAATTCACGCCCTTAGAAAGCCTGAAGGCGGTGCTTGGTTTTCGGGGTTCCGTACGCGGCTAGGCTCCCAAAAAGTCTCACACATGTGGTATCCCCGTACTCAGGAGAAGCAGCAGAATGTATTTTGGGGTATAATTTCACATATTCCCATGGCATGTTTGAGCAATATATCATTTAGTGACAATTTTGTGCAAAAAAAAAAAAAATTGTCTCTTTCCCGCAACTTGTGTCGCAATATAAAATATTCCATGGACTCGACATGCCTCTCAGCAAATAGCTTGGGGTGTCTACTTTCCAAAATGGGGTCATTTGGGGGGGGGGTTTGAACTGTCCTGGCATTTTATGCACAACATTTAGAAGCTTATGTCACACATCACCCACTCTTCTAACCACTTGAAGACAAAGCCCTTTCTGACACTTATTGTTTACATGAAAAAGTTTTTTTTTTTTGCAAGAAAATTACTTTGAACCCCCAAACATTATATATTTTTTTAAAGCAAATGCCCTACAGATTAAAATGGTGGGTGTTTCATTTTTTTTTTCACACAGTATTTGCGCAGCGATTTTTCAAACGCATTTTTTGGGGAAAAAACACACTTTTTTAAATTTTAATGCACTAAAACACACTATATTGCCCAAATGTTTGATGAAATAAAAAAGATGATCTTAGGCCGAGTACACGGATACCAAACATGACATGCTTTACAATTGCGCACAAACGTGCAGTGGCAACAAAATAAATACATTTTTAAAAGCCTTTAAAAGCCTTTACAGGTTACCACTTTAGATTTACAGAGGAGGTCTACTGCAAAAATTACTGCCCTCGATCTAACCTTCGCGGTGATACCTCACATGCATGGTGCAATTGCTGTTTACGTTTGACGACAGACCGCCGCTTGCGTTCGCCTTAGTGCGAGAGCAGGGGGCGACAGGGGTGCTTTTTTTTTTTTTTTTTTTTCTTTATTATTTTTTTGCTTTTTTATCTTATTTTTAAACTGTTCCTTTCATTTTTATTTTTTTTTAATCATTTTTATTGTTATCTCGGGGAATGTAAATATCCCCTATGATAGCAATAGGTAGTGACAGGTACTCTTTTTTGAAAAAATTGGGGTCTATTAGACCCTAGATCTCTCCTTTGCCCTCAAAGCATCTGACCACACCAAGATCGGTGTGATAAAATGCTTCCCCAATTTCCCAATGGCGCTATTTACATCCAGCGAAATCTAAGTCATAAAATGCTCGTAGCTTCCGGTTTCTTAGGCCATAGAGATGTTTGGAGCCACTCTGGTCTCTGATCAGCTCTATGGTCAGCTGGCTGAATCACCGGCTGCATTTTCAGGTTCCCTGTTGAGACAGGAGAGCCAGAGAAAAACACGGAAGACGGTGGGGGGGGGGCATTCCCTCCCACGGCTTGTAAAAGCAGTCTAGAGGCTAATTAGCCGCTAGGATTGCTTTTACATGAAAGCCGACCGCTGGCTGAAAAGAATGATACCAAGATGATACCTAAACCTGCAGGCATCATTCTGGTATAACCACTCAAAGTTGTGAATGGCGTACCTGAAGACAAAAAATGGTTAACAATAAAGCACAGTAAACGGTAAAGTATAAAAAATTGCATACCTGAAAAGCAAACATGATAAAACATAATAACAATAAAACATTGCAGAATAGAATACAGTAAAAAAGAGCAGAACAATAGAGAGAATAGAGAGAGAGAGAACAATAAAACGACAACTATTTTTTTTAATTTTATATATATATATATATATATATATATATATATATATATATATATATATATATATATATATATATATATATATATATATATATTTTTTTTTTTACACTTTTTTTGTAACTAACTTTTATAACTGTAACCGGTTCCAGGTTCGGGTCTCTCAAAATGCGATGGCATCTTGGGAGACCCTGTGAAAGTGTGCCTAGTCTGTGCAATGCTGTACCCTACGCTAATACTCAACTAGTGCATGGTAGCGTTCAAAACATTCACCAATGCAAAGACCAGGATGGTCAGGACAGGAGGGACAATAATAGCGGGTGTCACGCCTATATCCGCGCTAGCTGCAGACACAACATCTTTTTTGGGGGGGTTCGTTGGGTAGGGGTACTCGGGAGGACATAAAGAAAATGCCTCTCATGCAGCCGACTGCATTTGGTTGGGGATGTGAATGGGGGAAGTACGGGCGCTGCAGAAGCGGTGGGTTCCCAATTAGGATTGGCGAATGCAGTAGGAAGGGCACTATGGGCACGACGGGCCTGTGTTTGTCTTTTTGGTGGCAGCGGGACACTACTTGTGCTTGCCACCTCACCAGCTTGAACTGCACTTATGGGACTCGCCACGTCACCAAGTGTTACTGCAGTGCTGGTTTGACTACGACCGGGGTGTACTAGGCCGCTGGCGCTTGCCAGTTCACCAAAACGCTACCAAAAAATCTGTTGGCGATCGCAGGGATCAGGCCTGACTCTGCGAACGCTGCAGTTATGCGTTTTAGTCTTTTGTAAGTGACAGTGATCGATCGATACTGCACTTGGGTGGGCTGGGCCGGGCGGAGGGGCAAAACGCAGGTGCTAGCAGGTATCTGGGCTGATTCCGCTAACACTGCGTTTTTGGGAACCCTAAACTGCTGGGGACACTAGTATAGATCTGATCGGATCAGATATTGATCCGTTCAGATACTATACCACTAAGGGAGGTGTACGGTGCGTGCGTGGGTGTTAGCGGTACTGGCGCTAACCTGACCCTGCCTGGGGCTGGTGCTTGCCAGTTCACCAAAATACTACCAAAAAAACTGTTAGCGATCGCAGGGATCAGGCCTGACTCTGCGAACGCTGCAGTTATGCGTTTAGTCTTTTGTAAGTGACAGTGATCGATCGATACTGCACTTGGGTGGGCTGGGCTGGGCTGGGCCGGGCGGAGGGGCAAAACGCAGGTGCTAGCAGGTATCTGGGCTGATCCCGCTAACACTGCGTTTTTGGGAACCCTAAACTGCTGGGGACGCTAGTATAGATCTGATCGGATCAGATATTGATGCGTTCAGATACTATACCACTAAGGGAGGTGTATGCTGCGTGCGTGGGTGTTAGCGGTACTGGCGCTAATCTGACGCTGCCTGGGGCGACGCATATCACCGCCGGGCGATCAGGGGGCTAAACCTTTATTCGGTAATAAACGGCGGGTGCCCTGACACTATAAAAAATAAACAAACTAACCAGCGTCACCCGTAACAGTTATACGGTGATCAGTGGTGAAAGGGTTAACTAGGGGGCAATCAAGGGGTTAAAACATTTATTCGGTAGTATATGGGGGTCCCTGACGCTATAAAACGCTGACGGCGAACCTAAATATTTATGTCCCTAACTAGCGTCACCAGCGACACTAATACAGCGATCAGAAAAATGATCGCTTAGTGACACTGGTGACAGGGGGTGATCAAGGGGTTAAAGCTTTATTAGGGGGGGTTAGGGGGGTACCCTAGACCTAAAGGGGGGTAACAGTATCTGTCCCAACACTGTAACTGTCACAAACTGACACTATGCAGTAATCAGAAAAAAAAAAAAAAAAAACTGCTGGTGTCAGTTTGTGACAGGGGGGGGGGGGGGGTGATTGGGGGGGGGATCGGGGGGCGATCGGGGGGGGGATCGGGGTGTTTTGTGTGCCTGGCATGTTCTACTGTGTGTGTGTGTGTTGGTGCACTCACATTGATGTCTTCTCTCCTCGGGCCGGAACGGAAATTACCGAGCTGAGGAGAGATGACATCATTTCCTTTGCTGCTGTTTAGCATACAGCAGCAAAGGAATGATTCGATTGGCCGGCGGCGATCGCGAGGGGGGGGCCACGAACGGATGGTCTCCCCCTCACCACCGATCGCCGCTGGACAAACGACGACCGCCTCGGGCACCGGGGGGGGGGTCCGATCGGACCCCCCACCCGCGGAAGGCAAATCACGTACCCTGTACGTGATTTTGCCTGTCCGTGCCACTTTGCCGACGTACATCGGCGTGAGGCGGTCGTCAAGTGGTTAAAGAAGTGTGGGCAAATATTGCAAAGTCTAGATGTGCAAAGTTAGTAGAGACAAATCGAAACTTACTAAAGGCTGTAATTAAAGCAAAAAAAGTGGTTCAACAAAATACTGACAAGGGGGTGATCCTTTTTCCAACGCAGTGATTCTGTTTTTGAATTTTTTTTATTGTTCTCCGACATGTTGGTGTTATAACTTTCACTTGGATGTTATAAGTTGCACTGAGTAAATAAAGCTGTATAAAAACCAAAAACTGTGCCTTTCTTCATTTCAGGCTGCAAAGCAAAACAATTATATTTTAAAGGGGGTGATTCTTTTCTATACCTACTGTGTATATATATCTTTCTATTTTGAAATACACATTTCAGGATTCATTTGTTTAGATCATTGTGTAATTTTGATGTATGTTACCAGCTGCACTGTTTAGATCTCAAAGCCATTGACAATAACTTAAGGTACCTGTGTAAGGTTAAGGAAAGGTACTTGAGGACTGAGGTTGAGAACCACTGCTGTAGAGGACCCAAGTTGCTTAGGTTGAAGCTTATACAGGGCAAGGTTCTCTCTTCCTTGACCCAGTGACAGTAATGGCACCTGGGAAATGGTCACATTAGGTACTTGAAAGGATGAGAGGTGGGACACACACTCACCATATGTAGAAGACTTAGGTATTTCCTTTAGTTCACGTTGGTATATGAACCATAAGGGAATGAAGGGAAGGTGAGTTTATTAAACTAGTTATGGAAATATGCTCATTTTTGAAATTACTTTAAGATATTATCAAATTAGATAAAGGTGGGGAGAGACCAAGAGACTAGCTCTAAAATTAATTATGAAGACACCACATCTGATCAACCAACCCCACTTTGTTATACAGACTAAAGGCGGTACACACAGGTCGAAAAGTGGCTGGTTCAGCAGGAACTCCCCCCCCCCCCCCCCCCCAGAAAACAATAGCACAGTGGGCGAGATTCCTTCATCAGCATTGCTTGTGCTGATGCGGGGACCTGTCTAGTTTTTTTTTTCCGTTCAACCAGTGTGTGTATACCCAGCTTCAGAGGCAGAATAAGGATAGATGGGAAAAGTAACACTAGTAGGCTGGACAAAGGCAAACAAATATCTTTCTGGGAACAATAGATAAAGGGTGACTTCTGCTTGTCCTCATACATGTCACTTGAGCGCAGAGAACATTGGATCCTTCAGTCCTCTATACAGGAGAATAATGGATTGGAACACGATGGAAAATGTACAATGTTGAATGTTGAACGATGGAAAATGCACAATGCTGAATATCACCAACAGGTTAGGACACTTAGCGCCCTCTTGCTTTTCAGAAACAGGCTGATAATTGCAGATAATACTTGTAGAACCTTCACACGCAATTATCAGACCATCTTCCAGCTTTAGTTGTCAGCCCCATGCTTAGACAAAATGCATAGAGACCCAGAAAAGAACTAAATATTTCAACTCAAACCTGACAAGTTAAACCATTTTATTCCTTTTTTTTTCTTTGACTTCCAGGATAAAATTCTTCTGTAAAAAACACAATATGTACTGCCTAAAGGACTAGCAGTGTACTAGAACATGTATGTGTTAAAAAGATAAAGTAAAACATAAAACAGATGCAGTAAATTAAAAATATGCAGTGCAGAGGTAGGATGAGCTGACCTTGAAAACTTCAAGGACAAAGCTTACAGGCATATTCCGAAAGAGTGGTTGGACAAGTAATTTATTTACAGAAGGCTTTTTTTTTTTTAGAGGACATTACATTACAATCTCATTAAAAAACACAATCAGGGCCTCCTCAACAACGCTGGTCTCCACCCTGAGGCTCTTAAGGCAGCCATTAGTATTCTTTTTAAGCCATCTATAGACTACACAAACTGGTACAACTTTAGTCCCATCTGGCTAATTAATACTGATGTGAGATTATTGGATAAAGTTCTTGCTACCCATTTGAACACTGGCATAGCCTGCTTTATTTCCCAAGATCAAGTAGGGTTCATACTAGGATTAAAGGCAAGAGGCAATAGGATTCATTTACTAAAACTGGAGAGTGCAAAATCTGGTGCACCTGTGCATGGTAGCCAATCAGCTTCTAACTTCAGCTTGTTCAATTAAGCTTTGACAAAAAAAAAACTGGAAGCGAATTGGTTTTTATGCAGAGCTGCAGCAGATTTTGCATTCTCCAGTTTTAGTAAATCAACCCCAATGCTTGCCAAATGTTGCATCTTAACAAAATCACAGAATCCCATAAGATTGCTTCAGTGTTATAGTCCCTGGATATAAAACAGGCCTTTAATGTTATTAGCCTTTCTTGGGATTATCTATTCTTTGAAAATAACTTAATTGCCTAGATTTGTGCACTTATTTGACGACCTGTGGGCTTTCGTTAAATAATTGGCTTTCAGATTGGATACATTTTTTTATCAAAAAAGGGATGAGGCAGGGTTGCCCCCCTCTACTCTACTCTTTGTGCTGTCCATTGACCCTTTTGGGCTTTCCTTCGCCTCTAATATTACTGTGATAGAAATAGCAGATTGTCACCACAAACTGTGTATGTTGGCAGATGAGGCTGTCCTTTTACTTACTGACTCAACTGTATCTACCTTCCTGGGGCTCTGTATGAACAGTTTTGAACATAAACCTCCCCCTGAAAGCTTGCCAGGGCATTCAGAACAACTTTGAGATTACTTGGACCCCCAACAAAGTTTCCTGCTTGAGCATCTATTTAACACCTTTGATAGATTATTGCAAATAAACTATCCAGCCTTGATAAACCACTTTCTGGAACTGCTACTGGAATGCAACAGTACCCTCCTGGCTTGGTAGGCTCATGTTGATCAATGGTCTCCAAACTGCGGCTCGGGGGCCAGTTGAGACCCTTTGCTTACGTTTATCTGGTCCTTGGGGCACTTTTTCTCCTACTGATACAAGACACTATTCCCCCCCCCACTGACACCAAGAATGGGGCACTATTTCTCCCACTGACACCACCGAGGGGTCACTATTCCTCCCGCTGACACCAAAGATGGGGCACTATTCCTCCCACTGACACCAACGAGGGGTCACTATTCCTCCCACTAACACCACCGATGGGTCACTATTCCTCCAACTGACACCAACAATAGGTTTTGTGATTTGTCTCTTCCCTGTAAACCGATACATTGCTGGAGTGCTTGTTCTTTTGAAAAAAAAAAAAAAAAAAAAAAGACTTACTGGCTGGATAAAAATAGAAGAAAGAAAGAATAAAAAATAAAACTAATGCAGCCATCACATCTAGGAATTGGTAAGCTGCAATATAATAAATGTTTGCTATTAATTGTCCTCCAGGCTAAAGTGAATGCTCCCTTGTGGTTAAGCCTGGAAGCCAATTTAAAATCTATTTACCCAAAGGAACTTTTTTTGGCTCCCCCTTCATATCATAGGCATCTCTCTCGAGTCCAGTCTCTTTCCATTCTTCTAAAGTATCGAACAGTGTTCAGGTAAACCTTTATCTCCACATCTCCCTCTTCTTTTTCAGGAAATCCACTTTTTATTCCAGGCTGGCACTCCCCTAGAAGTTTTACTTGGTCGTTACACCCCAACTTACTTCATATTCATGATATTTTACACCCCTTAGACCTTGTGTCCTTTAAATCATTCATCGATGAGCAGCTCTGATATGAGCAAGTAGAGCCTTGCCTCTACCAAGATGGTCTCCTCCATATGGAGACACAGTGGAGATCGAAGGAGTTGTAAAGTCTCGTGGTTTTTCACCTTGACCCCTTCATGCCTAAGCCTGTTTCTGACATTTGTTGCTTACAAGTTAAAATCCGTATCTTTTGCTAGAAACGTACTCAGAACCCCCAAACATTATATTATATTATGTATATATATATATATATATATATATATATATATATAATATATATACTCGAGTATAAGTCGAGTTTTTCAGCACATTTTTTTGTGCTGAAAGTGCCCCCCTCGACTTATACTGGAGTCAAGCACTTTTCTGCAGCAAAAAATTTCATTTTCCGAACCGACTTTGGGGCCCCGTATCTCAGGGCCACTTTGTGCTAGGAACCCCAAATTTGGTGTGCAAGCCCAGTGGAACTGGTACCATAACATATCCTAGCACTAAGTGGCCCCAAGATACGGGGCCCCAAAATTGGTTCAGAAAATGTCATTCTCTGCTGCAGAAAAGTGCTTGACATTTTTTGAACCGATATTTGGGGCCCTGTATCTCGGGGAAACTTGGTGCTAGGAATCCCAGCTTTGGATATTTTATGGCGCTAGTTCCACTGAGTTTGCAAACCAATTTAGGGTTCCTAGCACTAAGTGGCCCCAAGATACGGGGCCCCAAAGTCGGTCAACTGTGTCCATCTGCAGCAATGTCATTTTGGGACCATTTGGGTTCAGAGACCCCAAATTTTGGCTGCAGCTAGGGGGCATCTAGGAACCCTTAACTACCGAGTTTGAAGTTCGGGGGACCTATGGCTGCAAATGGGCACAGTGAGGCATGCAAATGGGCACAGTGAGGCTGCAAATGAGTATTGTTGACCCTCTTTTCCACTTACAGTAGCTGTGCATTTCTCACCCTCGTCTTATACTCGGGTCAATAAGTTTTTTCCATTTTTTTTGTGGTAAATTAGTGCCTCGACTTATACTCGAGTATATACAGTGTATATATATTTTTTTTTTAGCAAAGAACCTAGAGAATAAAATGGCGATATTTTAGGTCACATGGTTTTTGAGCAGCCGTCTTACAAACGCAATTTTTTGGTAAAAAAAATACACTTTGATGAATTAAAAAAAAAACTAAACAGTAAAGTTAACCCAATTTTTTTGTATAATGTGAAAGATGATGTTCGGCAAATAGATACCGAACATGTCATGCTTTGAAATTGCCCCCAAAACTACGGTACCTAAAAATCTCCATAGTCAACGCTTTAAAAAAATTTAACGGTTACCAGGTTAGAGTTACAGAGGAGGTCTAGTGCTAGAATTATTGCACTCACTCTCATGATCGCGCCGATACCTCACATGTGTAATTTGAACACCGTTTACATTTGCTGGCGCGACTTCTGTATGCGTTTTCTTTGCTACGCCAGCACGGTGGGACAGGAGGCCCTGGAAGAGCGTCGGAAGGCGGCGGAAGGTCCCCTCTCGCTCCTTTAGGATAACAGCCGAATGGCTTTTAGCCGCATCGGTTGTTATCACTAAAAAAGCCGACCGCTGGCTTTAAAAAACTGTACTGGGGTGATGCCTGCAGCTGCAGGCATCACCCCGGTATAATCCCTTCAAGCCGTCAAAGCAATTTTGCATATAGTGGGCGCAAAGGGGTTATGGCATTCCATGCATTAAGGTGAAAAACCTTCTGTGGTGTAGCTGCCCCCCCAGAGCCCCCCCTTTTACTCACCTGAACCCGATCTTTCCATTGGCTCCCACTGCTGTCAATCAAATCCAGTGACACGGGAGCCGGGGGGGGACGTCAATAGACGCAGCAGCAGGACTCGAGAGCGCGCCCGCACGAGTGCCCCCATGGAATGTGGCTTTCTGTGGGGGCACTCGATGCAGAGGAGGAGCCAGGAGCGGGGGGGGGGGGGGGCGACGACCCCAGAAGAGGAGGATCAGGGCTGCTCTGTGCAAAACCCTTGCAGAGAGGAAGCAAGTATAACATGTTTGCTATTTAAAAAAAAAACCTAACAATCACTTTAAGGCATGGCAGACCAGTAATGGGGAAAGGATCGACAGGGAGCATACAATACAGAAAATATGGGAAATACTCCTTTGCGTTCTGCTGGTCTTTTTTTGTGCACAGCTTTTATAATACAGGTCCTCTTTAAGTGTGTCTTCGTAATAACATCGCAAAAGTGAAGAATGCAAGCTTCCTGTATAATAGAATTCCAAAATGATCTCCAAGGGATAATTCTGAAAACAATGATGGAGTTCTATTTGAATAGCTCTCATCTGGATATGAACCGTTTCTAACTATCTAGTGAGAAACCATCACTGAGACAGAGCCACGAGTTCATACAAATCCAAGAGAGGATCATCAATCCAGAAAATTGGAGCTCACAGAAAAATCTGCGCACCGCAAAAAAACGAAGCAATGCCTTTCAGCTGTTGGGATGACGGCTTGCTAATTAATCATACTTAAGAGAAACGTACAAACCCCCATAGACAAGTGATGTGGGACCTTAAGAAAAATACTCATTACTGCAGAGAAGAATTTCCTCATTCCGTGTCACCGACTGAGAAGCACTGAAAAGACAACCAAATGGTGAAGAAGAAGATAATCCTTATCCTTTTACATAGCTCCCAACTGTCCCGGATTTCGAGGGACTGCCCCTGATTGGAAGTCCCTCTTTTCTCCTCATTTGTCCCTCATTTTGGTCCGATCTATATAGTTGTATATAAAATGCACCAATTATCAATTAAAAAGTGTTTTATAGCACTAAATCTTGCATCGTGTTTCTAAATTGCTACATTTCTAAATTCCAAAGGCCAGTATAAAGGAATGGGTAGTGGTAAAAAAAAAAAAAGAGCTTGTGGGTTTAACCAATCATTTTTTTTTTTTGTGCAATTCTCCTTTAACCGCTTGCCGACCAGCCGCCGCAATTTTACTGCTTCAGAATGGCACAGCTGGGCGAAACTCCGTTATCTTACGTCGCTTCCTCATTTGGCGCCCCCTGTTCGCCCACGGAGCCGACGCGTGTGCCCGGCGGTCGCGATCACCGCCGGGCTCCCGTGATCGCTCAGGGCACACAGAGAACCGGGATCTGTGTGTGTAGACACACAGTTTCCGGTTCTATGAGGGGAGAAGAGACTGATCGTCTGTTCATACAGAGTATGAACAGCGATCTGTCATCTCCCCTACACAGTCCCCTCCCCCCCTTCAGTTAGAACACAGTGAGGGAACACATGTAACCCCTGGATCGCCCCCTAGTGTTAACCCCTTCCCTGCCAGTGTCATTTATACAATAATGAGTGCATTTTTATAGCACCGATTGCTGTATAAATGCCAATGGTCCCAAAAATGTGTCAAAAGTGTCCACCATAATTTCGCAGTCCCGAAAAAAAAAAATCACAGATCGCCGCCATTACTAGTAAAAAAAAATAAATATATATAATAATAATAAAAATGCTATAAATCTATCCCCCATTTTGTAGACGCTATAACTTTTGCGCAAACCAATTAATATACACTTATTGCGATTTTTATTACCAAAAATATGTAGAAGAATACATATCGGCCTAAACTGGAGGAAAAATTAGCTTTTTTTTTTAAAAAAAAGGGAGATATTTATTATAGCAAAAAGTACAAAATATTGCGTTTTTTTCAAAATTGTCATTCTTTTTTTGTTTATAGCGCAAAAAATAAAAAACACAGAGGCGATCAAATACCACCAAAAGAAAGCTCTATTTGTGGGAAAAAAAGGACGTCGATTTTGCTGTGTATAACCAAATTTCCTTCTATTCTTTTTTTTTACTGAGGCCTTCTGTGGTTGGAGGGGAGATTGTGATGTTCATCTACCCCTCCTCCAGTCACAATGGAGCAGCAGCCAAATGTGGGGCAAGCAGCAATAGAGGAAATTTGGTTATACACAGCAAATGGCTCCAAATAGTTTTTTTTTGCCTGGAAATCAGCTTAACCACTTCAGCCCCGGAAGGTTTTACCCCCCCCCCCCCTTAATGACCAGGCCATTTTTTGCGATACTGCACTGTGTTACTTTAACTGACAATTGCACGGTCATGCGACGCTGTACCCAAGTAAAATGTATGTTTTTATTTTTTGCGCTATAAACAAAAAAAGACAGACAAAAAAAAAATATATATTTTTTTTTACTTTCTGCTATAAAACATACCCAATAAAAAATTAAAAAAAAATCGAATTTCTTCACTAATTTAGGCCAATATGTATTCTGCTACATATTTTTGGTAAAAAAAAATCCCAATAAGTGTATATTGATTGGCTTGCACAAAAGTTATCGCGTCTACGAACGATGGGCTATCTTTATGGATTTTTTTTTAACTAGTAATGGCGATGATCAGCGATTTTTAGTGGGGCTGCGACATTGCGGCGGGCAAAATCGGACACCTGACACTTTTTTGGGGACCAGCGACACTAATACAGTAAACAGTATTAAAAATATGCACTGTCACTGCTGTAAGCCTCAGCTATAAAAACGCCTAATGCCCTGTACACATGGTCAGATTTTCCGACAGAAAATGTTTGATCAGAGCTTTTTGTCAGAAATTCCGACCGTGTGTAGGCTCCATCGGACATTTTCCATCGGAATTTCCGTCACACAAAATTTTAGAGCTGGTTCTCAAATTTTCCGACAACAAAATCCATTGTCGGAAATTTCGATGGTGTGTACACAATTCTGACGCACAAAATTGCACGCATGCTCGGAATCAAGCAGAAGAGCCGCACTGGCTATTGAACTTCATTTTTCTCGGCTCGTCGTACGTGTTGTACGTCACCGCGTTCTTGACATTCGGAATTTCCGACCAACTTTGTGTGACCGTGTGTATGCAAGACAAGTTTGAGCCAACATCCGTCGGAAAAAATCCAATGGATTTTGTTGTCAGAAAATCCTATCGTGTGTACGGGGCATAACAAGACAAATCCCATTCATTTCAATGGCCCCTGTTCACATCTGAGCGTTTTTGTCATCTGAAGCAAAACGCCTGAAGCAAAAAAGTACAGGAGCTTTTTTTTTTTGGCAGATTACAGGCGTTTTTTCTGCTTTTTACATTGGTGGTCTTTTGACCTGTGCAAAATCGCGGCAAAGATGCTGCAAAAAAAATTAATAATATAAAAAAAAAAATAATAATCGCACGACTTTCTGCCTGAAAACAAAACGCTTAGGGGTGAACAGAGCCTTAGCGTTTCAAAGTCACTCGTTTTTACAGCGTTTTATTTTGCTGCGATTTTGTTCAGGTCACCAATGTAAAAAGCAGAAAACCGCCTGTAATCTGCCCCAAAGAAGCTCAGGTTCTTTTTTGAGCTTAAGGCGTTTTTCAGGCGTTTTGCTTCAGGTGACAAAACGCTCAGATGTGAACAGGTGCCATTGAAATGAATAGGATTTTGCTTGTTGGGTATTTTTAAAGGCGTTTTTTCGGGCGTTTTACGAGCTGAAAACGCTCAGGTATGAATGCAGCCTAAAGAATAACTAGATCCAAGAACAAAAAAAAAATGAAATATATTGCAGTTTACCAGCCCTTAGATGTGATGGCTGCATTCGTTTTTTTTTTCAGGTTAAGAAAATTTTCAGCACATACAGAAAATATGTTGACTTTGCCAGAAATGCAGTTTCCTTGCCACTTTCTGTGAGCTGACCATTTACATAAAACAATCTTTGTCCTGTAAACTAGTCATCTCATCAATCCACCATGTAATGGAGATGAACAAGGGCAGTAGGGTTGCCACCTTTTCTTCAAGTCAAACCGAACACTTTAGCAGCGCACAGCAATTTTTTTAATAGTATAAACTATACATATATTTTGCAATTAAATAACATTTCTAATCATATGAAGTTAATCACAAGAGTCCCCCTTTACATCAGAGTCAACAGAGTTCCCCTTTTACATCCAAATCTACAGAGTTCCTCTTTTACATCCGAATCCGCAGAGTTCCCTTACACTGTAAGGGGCGACTCTGCAGACTCTGATGTAAGGGAGAACTCTGGGGACCCTGACATAAGGGATGCTCTGGGAACCCTGATTTAAGGGGTGACACTGAGAACTCTGATGTACGGAGAAGACTCTGATGTAAGAGGGAACACTGTGGCCTCTGGTGTAAAGGGAAACTCTGATGTACGGAGAGGACTCTGATGGACACTGTGGCCTCTGGTGTAAAGGGAAGCTCTGATGTAAGGGGTGCTCTGAGAACCCTGATTTACCTTATTATACTCACTCAGAGGCAGGAAAGAGAAGGGAGGAGACTACAGTCACAGACAGGGATGGATGGTGAGCTCACTCATCCCTTGGCAGTCAGCACCTCTCATCCAGATGAATCTGAGGCTGCTGGACTTCAAATTTCTGGCCCCCAACTTTCCTATTCTGAGGCACAGCGCCGGAGATGTGAGTGTGGGCAGACACAGAGGGGTAGGGGTGGGAAGAAGAGGAGCAGATCAAGCCCTCTCTCCTCTCCGGTCTGTATGTGGGGGGAACTGTTAGTGCTGGCTTTGCAACAGACACTCTCAGCTTAGACAACTGCAGCCAGCAACCCTGCTGGGAAGCCATAGTCCAGTCTAAATAATCTGTCCGGGTTTCAGGCAGTTTAAAACCCAGACACATGATTCCAAACCCGAACTGTCCGGGTGAATCCGGACAGGTGGCAACCCTAAAGGGCAGACATGTTTGTTCAGCCTGGGTGACATCTGTGGCTCCCTCCATAGATAGCGTAGTGAGTGTAGCCACCTTAGGTCAGAAAATACAGGATTACCAGGTGAAAACACGTAATGATGCCTGACGCAGACAACACATCCAAGGACTGGTATGCTGCAATAGATTTTGCATTTGCAAAAAACATTTTGTCTCTGGATTTAGATGGGCTTTAACCACTCGCCTACAGGGCACTTATACCCCCTTCCTGCCCAGGCCATTTTTCAGCTTTCAGCGCTGTCGCACTTTGAATGACAATTGCGCGGTCATGCCACACTGTACCCAAACACATTTTTTATCATTTTATTTACACAAATAGAGCTTTCTTTTGGTGGCATTTAATCACTGCTGCTTTTTTTTTTTTTTTTTACTAAAAAAAATAAATAAATACATTTTGAAAAAAACATTTTTTACTTTTTTTTTGTCAGTAAATTTTGTAACTAAGTAATTTTTCTCCTTCACTGATGTGCGCTGATGAGGCAGCATTGATGGGCACTGATAGGCTGAACTGGTCGGCATCGATGGGGTGGCACTTATGGGCACTGATATCTGATGAGCACTGAGAGGCAGCAGTGATGGACACTGATAGGTGGCACTGGTGGGCATTGATTGACAGCACTGATAGGTGGCACTGATAGCCAGCACTGACTGGCATCGCTAATGGGCACTGATTGGTGGCACTGGTAGGCACTGATTGGTGACACTGGTGGGCACTGACTGGCATCGCTAATAGGCACTGATTGGTGGCACTTTTGGGCACTGATTGCTGCCACTGGTAGGCACTGATTGGTGGCACTTGTGGGCACTGATTGCTGCCACTGGTAGGCACTGATTGGTGGCACTTGTGGGCACTGATTGCTGCCACTGGTAGGCACTGATTGGTGACACTGGTGGGCACTCAATTGTAATCAGGGCTCCGATGATCAGTGCCCTGATTACATACCTAGCTGTCCCCTGTGAGCAGATTCCGCTGATCAGCTCTCCTCCCCTTACACGGCATCTCTGTGTCTTTTCCATGTGACCGGCTGTGATTGGACACAGCCAATCACATGGTTAAAGAGCCTCGGACGCGGCTCTTTACAGAGATCGGGGTCGCACCGTGTCCTAGCAACACGGCGCGGCGATCATGTGCCCATCATTTGACAGTGGGTGGGCGGCAACTAGTTAAAGTGGAGTTTTGGTCAGAAAATTAAGTCCTAGATGACTTCAGGCTGGCCCCTTTTGCAGGTATATATGTAACACATTTAAAATCCAGTATTCAATCTTTGTCCTGCTTTGTTCTGCTGTACAGTTTTGTAACAGGCCGAGGCGATGACATTAAAATGTAGGCTCCTTGATTTCCACTATCATGAAATGTTCGCTAGGCCTCATTCACATGAACGTACCCCTGTGCAAGGGCTGTGTTTGCCCGCATGGAGACACACAGGTGTTCTGCGCATCCCTGAGCGGGCAGTCCCATTCAGATTAAAATTGGAACACAGCAGCCGCATAGACACAGCCGCTGCTCCCAATCTGACATCTGTACGGGTGCACAGCCCTGTAAGCGGATAGTGTACAATCAGGAGTGGGCAAAAACGCCCTTGCAGGCAGGGGCATCCGCAGGTAGGGGCAAGGGGGGTTCAAGTGCCCCCTCCTGGTAGGGCTGGTGCTACCTATAGGCAAGTGCACACAATCAGTCTGGGGCACCGCGCTCCATGTCCCAGGGCCGGGAGTCACATACACAACATGGAGTATCAGGGAGAGATGGTGTTTGCAGCCCCTGAGCTGCTCTCCCGCAGCTTGCCTGTTACCTTCCACCTGCTGCCTGGACAGCGCCTGCTAATACTCAGCCCGACCCGATCACTGATGATTTCTCTCCCCTCCTCTCCTCCTCCTCGGCTCGGACTCCCGGATGTGTGTGCTCTGCCTGGACATGTGTGAGAGGCCCAGCGCTCCCTTCTAGATAGGGGCCCCAAGAACATGGCATGTGCAGCTGTTATTGGAGCCTTCTATCTGCCTTTTCTGGGGTTAGTAATCCATTTAATTCTCTCTAATGTCATCTGAAGCTTGCAATATAGAAATTGATTGGAGGGGAGTTCTCCATACTAATGATTGTGGGTGTAATGTATCTGTGTGTATGGGGGTGTAGTGTATCTGTGTGTATGGGGGTGTAATGTATCTGTGTGTATGGGGGTGTAAGGTATCTGGGTGTATGGGGGTGTAATGTATCTGGGTGTATGGGGGTGTAATGTATCTGTGTGTATGGGGGTGTAATGTATCTGTGTGTATGGGGGTGTAGTGTATCTGTGTGTATGGGGGTGTAATGTATCTGTGTGTATGGGGGTGTAAGGTATCTGGGTGTATGGGGGTGTAATGTATCTGGGTGTATGGGGGTGTAATGTATCTGGGTGTATGGGGGTGTAAGGTATCTGGGTGTATGGGGGTGTAATGGATCTGGGTGTATGGGGGTGTAATGTATCTGGGTGTATGGGGGTGTAATGTATCTGGGTGTATGGGGGTGTAATGTATCTTTGTGTATGGGGGTGTAACGTATCTATGTGTATGGGGGTGTAAGGCATCTGTGTGTATGGGGGTGAAAGGTATCGGGGTGTAATGTATCTGGGTGTATGGGGGTGTAATGTATCTGGGTGTATGGGGGTGTAATGTATCTGTGTGTATGGGGGTGTAATGTATCTGTGTGTATGGGGGTGTAATGTATCTGTGTGTATGGGGGTGTAAGGCATCTATGAGTATGGGGGTGTAAGGCATCTATGAGTATGGGGGTGTAAGGCATCTGTGTGTATGGGGGTGTAAGGTATCTGTGTGTATGGGGGTGAAAGGTATCTGGGTGTATGGGGGTGTAATGTATCTGGGTGTATGGGGGTGTAATGTATCTGGGTGTATGGGGGTGTAATGTATCTGGGTGTATGGGGGTGTAATGTATCTGGGTGTATGGGGGTGTAATGCATCTGTGTGTATGGGGGTGTAAGGCATCTGTGTGTATGGGGGTGAAAGGCATCTGGGTGTATGGGGGTGAAAGGTATCTGGGTGTATGGGGGTGTAATGTATCTGGGTGTATGGGGGTGTAATGTATCTGGGTGTATGGGGGTGTAATGTATCTGTGTGTATGGGGGTGTAATGTATCTGTGTGTATGGGGGTGTAATGTATCTGGGTGTATGGGGGTGTAATGTATCTGTGTGTATGGGGGTGTAAGGTATCTGTGTGTATGGGGGTGTAAGGTATCTGTGTGTATGGGGGTGTAATGTATCTGTGTGTATGGGGGTGTAATGTATCTGGGTGTATGGGGGTGTAATGTATCTGGGTGTATGGGGGTGCAATGTATCTGGGTGTATGGGGGTGTAATGTATCTGGGTGTATGGGGGTGTAATGTATCTGGGTGTAAGGGGGGTGAAATGTATCTGGGTGTATGGGGGATGTATTGTATCTGGGTGTATGGGGGTGTAATGTATCTGGGTGTATGGGGGTGTAATGTATCTGGGTGTATGGGGGTGTAATGTATCTGGGTGTATGGGGGTGTAATGTATCTGGGTATATGGGGGTGTAATGTATCTGGGTGTATGGGGGTTTAGTGCATCTGGGTGTATGGGGGTGTAATGTATCTGGGTTTATGGGGGTGTAATGTATCTGGGTGTATGGGGGTGTAATGTATCTGGGTGTATGGGGGGGTGTAATCTGTTGTATGGGGATATAATGTGTCCAGGTGTACTATGTCTGCAGTCCGTGATAATGACAGTCAAAAAGGGGCGGAGCATGGGTGACCTTAAAATGATGCCCCCCCCTCCTGAAAAAAGTTCTACGGACACCCATGCTTGCACAGGTGTATGCTGCAGTACACCAGAGTGAACAAGGCCCAATTTATTTGCCAGAAAATTACTTAAAGAGGAGGTCCAGTCAAAAAAAATAAAAAATTAAAAGTCAGCAGCTACAAATACTGCAGCTGCTGACTTTTAAATTGGACACTTACCTGTCCCTGGGTCCAGCGATGCGGGGGATCGAAGCCCCGCTCGTCTCCCCCTCCGTTCAGCGGCGCCGTCATTGCAACTGTGGGCGCCGGGCTGTGGCTTCACAGCCTGGCACCCACTGCGCATGCGTGAGCGGCGCGCCGTGATTGGCCGCTCAGTCACCTGGGTCCTGTAATGGGTCCCAGATGATTGACGGGAGGGAGCAGAGCGGAGCCCTTCCTGTGCCGAGGGGGAAGTGATGTCACCAGCCCAGGCAAAGGAAGAGGCAGACTACGAGGGACCCCCTAGCAACAGGCATTTAGAGGTAAGCAAAAAAAAATATATATATCCAAATGTTTTTTTGTATTTTTTTTTAGGATTTTTAATGTAGTTTTTTTTTTTTGGGTGGAACTCCACTTTAAAAGTTAAAGAAACATTCCTGCCGCCCTCTATATATAGATTGTGATTGATGTACTGTAGACACATTGTACAATTATTTGCATTTTTTCGAGCCAACTTTACATCAAGGAAAGGTTCTGTTTGGCTTTTGGATGTTAAATATTGCTTAGGGTTACTATAGCAACATAATGCAGCAGCTGCAGGTTATCATTACCTCTTGGTAAGTTGACCATTTCAAGTAAAGCCAAGCCGTCCTCATAATTCTATCATCGCTTAATGACTTACATGAGTTATTCTAAATGTACAGGCTTTAGAATTCTCCGGCAGGGTCTTGGAAAGCCGGTTGGAGTAAAGTGATTAATCCCTCTCTCAGGGGAATGTCAATAGCTGAAGACGTAACTCTTTCTAATGAAATAATGAAGCACGTGTCATGGTCCTACCAAGGTGGTGATTCAGCAGATCTCCCTGACGTGTATCATGTGTTTCCCATTTGGCTCTCTTGATGGAGAACAGGGATAAAGAACAAATTCTGGTGGTTTCTCACTGAGAAGGGAAGTCCCACACTGAGCTATGTAGATTTCTTCTTAAAGGGTTCAAGCCCAGCTTTACATTTCTGCTCCTATTTCTTGCAGTCGTCACGTTCAGGGTTCACCTCCGTCCACAGCGGAAATACCAGCCGTTATTTGATGGCAGTTTATGAAGCCAGAAAAGGTCACGGAAATATGAGTAACCAAGGTGCGCTAAACCAACCACAGCTGACCCCAAGAACATGGAAAATCCATAAAGTGCATTCCTGCACACATACTCTTCAGTTCTGTGGAATACAAACAGTTCACAAGTCTGTAACTACTAGGTATGTGTGCAAAAATGTGTGCTTTCATTCTAGTCTTTAGAATGAGGCGGCAAAATGGGCTGAACAATAACAAAAAAGAAGTTCTGCTCTTAGTCCCTCTTCACACAAGCTTTTTTCTGCTCATTTCCCTATGATTATGCTCAGCATGCAGAACCCAGTTTTTTGGTCTCCAAACTGCAGCCCTGGGGCCAGGTGTGGCCCTCTGCTTGCCTCTATCCGCCCTTTGGGGTACGATTTCATCCACAACTGACACCAATAATGGGGAACCATTTCTCACACTGACAGCAATGGTGGGGCACTATTCCATCCACTGACGTCAATGCTATTCCTCCCACTGATGTCAACAATAGAGCACTATTATTCCAATGATACCAACAATGGGGCACTATCACTCCCACTAAAACCAATGATGGAGCACTGTTTACTCCCACTGACGCTGGGGCATTTTCTACTCCCACTGGCCACAGTCTAGCCCCCCTAAAATCTGAAGGATAGTAAACTGGGCCTTTGTTTAGAAAATTTGGAGACCCCTGCTTTAGACTTCAATTGTAATGCCTGCAAATGTGCGATTTGCGGCTCTTCGCGTGTTTTCATGCCTGAAGAACTCCTCTCCTACCCTTGCCCAGCCCAGGAAACAAACTAACTCTTGAAGCTTTTTACACATGCAAAAATTATTGTAAAGCGCCTCAAAACAACTTTTCAAAATCACCAGAAATATGCTCCATTTAGGTGTGAATGCAAGCTTATTTAAAGAAATGGAAGGTCCCTTTCACACGGGCCATCAGCTTGGGTCCGGCTGTCCGTTTTTTTTCAGGTGGACCCAATCAGACCCTCAATTCTCCTCTATGGGCAGTTGGAAGTAAAAACTGACTTGTGTCTGTTTCTACCTGGCTACCTCTGATCAAATCCAGTCCAGCAAAAACAAACGGATGGAGGATCCGCTCCCCTCTGTCTGGCTAACTACTCCAATTACATACAGCTGCCCATAGAGCAAAGCGGGCTGTGCCCGTGTCTGCCCTGCATAAGCGGAGCGGATACGGACCTGTCATCCAGCAGCTCCGCTCAGCTCAGCAGGATATCAGCGGACAGGTCGCCTGCTGAGCAAAACCAGAACTGAAAAACTTCCCTTGCACTGCCTTAACCAGGGGCGTAACTAGAAGTAGCAGGGCCCCATAGCAAAATGTTGTATGGGGCCCCCCTGCAAACAGCCCCCCCCCCCACAGCTGCCCTAGTGTCAATGCAGCGTGACCTGTGCCACATACAGTGTGACCTGTGCCCAATGCAGTGTGACCTGTGCCCAATGCAGCGTGACCTGTGCCCAATACAGCGTGACCTGTGCCCAATACAGCCTGGTCTGCCTGTGCCCCATACAGCCCCACCTATGCTGAGGAAGAGGCAAGCCACCCGGATCAGCAGAGAGCGGGATTTCCCACTGTAAAAGCTTTCATTTGAATTTCCTGTCTTCCCGGGGCTCATCGTCACATAGCCCCACCTCTTGGCCCGACGCCTTTGATGACGTCACATGTCCCGCATTGGATCGGCGTTCTGTCTATCAAAAGCACGGGGCCAAAAGGTGGAGCTATGTGACGTGAGCCCCGGGAACACTGGACGTTCTAATGAAAGCTATTACATCGGGCAATTCAGCTCTCTACTGATACGGACAGCTCGCCTCTTCCTTTCCTCTCTCTTCCCCTGCCTGGGAGACTGTGCCGGCAGTGCTCTTATCCTCACTGGGCCCCACTCAGCTGCGGGCCCCATAGCGCCCGCATGGGTCGCTATGGTGGTAGTTACGCCCCTGGCCTTAACAAGAACACAGATTTAAAGCACACATAAGTGGAAAAGGCTTGTAAGAATACATGGTACTGTATACACATACAGTCATGTGAAAAAGTACGTACATCCCGTGAAACTGTTGATTTTTTTCAACATACTTGAACAGGCAGACATTAGATCTCAATATAAATACTCCCTACAGAGAAAGGGGATAAACTTGCACAAATGATACATACAATCGACTCTTTATATTCATTCTCATGATCGAAATGAATGAAAATGCAGCAAGTACACCCCTACACTTAAAACGACTTCAAATCCATGAAATTGGAATCCAGTGTTCCTGATTAGGTAGCAATGATGTGAACCTCCTTAGAGAGTATGCAGGTGGAACCTGTCATATTTAAACCTCAAATATCTAGGGTTTGACGTTCTCTTTGCTGTTGCCATGTGTGGTGTCATCATGCCAAGGTCAATAAAGCTCTCTAAGGCCCTTACAAAGAAGTTTGTGGAAGCTTTAGGAGTCTGGCAAGCAATTAAATTTTTTATAGATTTAAATAGATTGCCAAATAATTGAATCATTCCACTGTAAGGAAAAAAAATCTACAAGCTGCATAGATTTCAAATTTGTCCAGGTCTGGCCAGAAAAATGAACTTAAGAGCTGGCCATCTGATGGTAAAAGAAGACTCAAGGACCCCAAAATTTCATCAGGGGTTGTCCTAGCAGTAAAGTTCTTCCCAAACGCTATCCTGAGCCATAAATTTCTTTTATAACTTTAGCAAATGCTGTTGTATATGGTTGTCAACAGCTTGTTGTGTATGTGTGTATGGACAGACAGAGGGATAGACAGATATATAAACTGATGAATTCATGTTTTATCACCTTAAATCAAAGTAATAAAGTCAGGTTCCGACTTACCTGTTGGTCACAGCTTGCATGAATTCATCAATCAGGTCATCATATGCCTTCCCACGAACTCGCTTGTGTTTTAATCCGATATATAAGGGGTCATTCAGAAGTGTCTAAAGAATAAAAAAAAAAAAAAAAAAAAAGAACAATTTCAGTTAAGTGGCGTTCACGTTGGTGGTCTTATAGGGCTTTCCCAGGGCTACTGAGGCTTGAACCATTAGCTACCCTTACCCACCTTGCTCCCTTCAAGAGATCCTAACGCTATTGTAAAAGGTATTAGGGCAACCTGTAAAAAAAAGTAAACTGTACATAGCTCCCAACTGTCCCTGATTTTGAGGGACTGTCCCTGATTTGGAGCAATGACCCTCTTGTCCTTCGTTCCTTCTCATTTGTCCCTCATGTTAGTCTGATCTATATAGATGAATATAAAAAGCACTTTTTATCTATCAAAAAGTGTTTTCCAGCACTAAACCTTTCATCTGATTTCTAAATTGCTGCATCTGTAAATTCCAAAAGCCAATAAATAGGAATTGAAGTGTTAAAAAAGCACTTGTGGGTTTAACCAATCTTGTTTTTTTTGTACAATTCTCCTTTAAGGGGGCGTGGCAAGGGGCGTGCCCTATACCTGCATACTTTTGCTGATAGGTGTCCCGCATTCCCATCTCAAAAAGTTGAGAGGTATGATAAACATATTTTTTCCTGTCGCCTGCATTACTCAACACGTTGCTCCGTTCATGAGGAATGGTCTTGTTTTCGGACAATAAAAGGACACCATTTCCACCATCATATTTCCTAAAACGGAATTGTATTGTGCATTTTATCCAAAATCAAACTTTACTTAAAAAACACAAACAATAACACTGGTTAGAGCGGAGTTCTGGCAATGAGACCTCATCTCTCCTTGAATTGCCCCCCGCCTTGAACTGTGAAGGTTAAAAGAGAATTACAGGTTTCTCTTTTTTTCCCAGATTCATACTTACCCAGGTGGATGCAGCATCACTCCGATGCTGCATCTGTCCGCCGCCGCCTCTTCACCGAGAACCGAGTGATCAGACACTACCGATGGCTCAGTTCTCTCGGCTCCCCGAGCAGAGAGCTGCTGACTGTCAATCAGCATCTCTCCTGCTCTGCTCCTCCACTCTCATTGGAGTGCTGAGCTGTGGAGGAGCGGCCATCTCAGCGGCTTGCTAAGAGCCTGAGACAGTCCAGGCACCTGATGGATCCAGACTCCCAGAGTCAGGGTGACGCGGTCTCTGGACTGATCTTGGTGACGTCAGCAGAGAGCGGACTTCAGACCCCTCTCTGCTGAAAACGGGGTCACAGGAGTGCAAAACGAATTGCACTCCTGTGACCCATAGGAGAAGTCCAGCCAAATGAGCTCAGGCTGGACAACTCCTTATGTTTGCTTAGTTTAGAGGAGCAGGGATAAGGTTCAATACTTACCTTACTCTTGGCTACAGTAGACTTCTTCATTCCATACAACTAGACCAGAGCGGCTGCCTAACTCAGAAGTTTGGGTCGTGGTGGCATGTTTGCCTCCTCGCATACAATGCAGAATTAGGGCCGGTTCACACTAGTGCGATGCCAGACATTGCATGCGATTCGCACCGCATTGCTGACTAAACTTGCGCAGGACCCTTTTTTTGGTCTGCACCAGAATTGGATCACATGGGTGTTCACACTCATGTGATCCGATTCTGCAAATCGCGCTGTGTTTTGCAAATGGATTGTGGGGTGTTGTTAACCTGAAGTGGAGTTCCACTTTAAAAAAAAAATAATTTCTTCTCTCCTGCATGCAAATATGTACTGCTGTGACAATCCTAGGGACAATATATATATATATACCTAAACAGTTCTAACTCCAAGTTATGATCTTCTCAATAATGCCTAACCATGTATGGGTTTGAATTCAGGAAAACTCAGATGTAATTACTTAACCAACCATGGTACACTATTGTGATATTGGAGTTGACATATTCTTGTAACGCCTCGTAGGCCAAGATATGTTTCTATTTTCAATGTTTTCAGAATGTACCTTGTATTTTCTACCTGTTAAAACCAATAAATACTATTGAAAGAGAAAAAATAAATAAATAAATAAAAGTCAGCAGCTACAAATACTGCAGCTGCTGACTTTCAATAATCGGACACTTACCTGTCCCAGGGTCCAGCGATGGGGGGGGGGGGGGGGGGGGGATGAAGCCCCGCTCCTCTCCGCGGCACCGGCATTGTCACTGTGGGCATGCACTGCGCATGCGCGAGCCGTGCTGCGTGCTGTGACTGGCCAGGCAATCATCTGGGGCCTGTGACATGTCCCGGATGATTGCCGAGAGGGAGGGGGGAAGAGGTGATCTTCCTTCTGGTGCCGCGGGTACGCAAGGAGGAAGTGGGAGCTGGAACCCTCTAAAAAGAGGGTTTCCGCTCCCCCCCCCCCAAAAAAAAGGACATGCCAAATGTCAGAATATACTAATCACTGATTGGCTGCAGCCACTGATCGACATAGGACATAGAAACAAGGCTAAGCGACTCAACTACGCATGAAAACACAGGAACTGGGGTGCAGAAAAACGGCAGCAGGTGCTCTGGACTGATGAGTCAAAATGTGAAATATTTAGCTGTAGCAGGAGGCAGTATGTTGGCGAAGGGCTGGAGAGCAGCACAATAATGAGTGTCTGCAGGCAAAAATGAAGTATGGCACTGCATTTCTGCAAATGGAGCTGGAGATTGGACAGAAGGATTTGAGGAAGCCTACATCCACAGAAGATCTGTGGTTAGATCTCCAAGATGTTTGCAACAAAGGGAAGGAAGGGGTCAAGAGGAGATCCCCCCAAAAAAAGATGGTCCGCTCAAGAACAAACAGTTGAACCTACAAAAACTTTATTGTGTCACAATATGTAGAAACATAATCTAACAACCATGTGTATTTTAAAAAATAGGGCAGATAAAAGTCCTATTGTGTGCTGGTGGCCACCACAGACATTACACATATATCTCATGCATTCATGCACTCACACTCATCAATTAAAGTCACTAGAGACCCGGGTCTATACAATTTCACTGGAATTCCAGAGCCGGATTGGCTACATGAGTGGGTAGACTAGGTCCTTGTTAGATAAAGTGCAAGTGCTAATAAACAACAAAAGTCCCCTCGGATGTGAACCAATGGCTGGTTAGACATATATATGTGTCATTCAACCGGAGCCAAGGAAGGAAACGGTGTCCTGGTTGTGTGGTGAACAATTGCAGCTCAAGCAACCTCACATAGAGGGCTTTTAAGGATGGACGGAAAATGGCCATAAACAAAATGCCTCATGAATGTGAGGGTACATTTTAGCTCACCGTCTGACGTCTTCAGTGAAGAAGAAGTAGAGCCCAAAGGAGTTGCTGATGGCCGCGTTCGTGTGGGTTTGAGAACACGTTCATGCGGTATTAGCTTGTTGTGGGCATGAGCGGATTACTTCCGGGTATCCTCCGGCAGAAGGTAAGGTGAGTCACAAGGGTCAAGCTTGTTAGTGTCTCATATCCAATGGTATAAGCAATCCGGAGAGACGCTCGGCGTCCGTGTTCACCGCAGAGGTTTCACCTGATGTCCCAAATCTTGATTGATCCGATCAGGATCGTAAGAGATGTTCACATCCAATTTGGAAGGATATTGTAGTTAGAGTGTGAGAGTCTGTGTGCCACCTGCACATGGGTCAAATGCTGAGCGCTTTCGCTTGTTGCCAAGCTTCTTCAGAGCTAATGTGGTATCTGTAGCTGGATGTTTAAATAGCCAGAAGGCTAGTGTTCAATTTCCTGTCTTCATAATTAACACCTGAATACCATAGCTTGACCATAATTGCAATATGTTTCTACATATTGTGACACAATAAAGTTTTTGTAGGTTCAACTGTTTGTTCTTGAGCGGACCATCTTTTTTTGGGGGGATCTCCTCTTGACCCCTTCCTTCCCTTTCTTACATATGCTTTATGGTCCATTGAACAACCATTTGACAGCTAGTCAGCTACATACCACTGAGTTAAATGATCAAAGATACGGGTGAAATGAGAGACATATTAATCTGATTAATTACCACAGTGGGAGGGAATTCCCCTCCCCCCGTTTGTCACCCTAGAACCTACTATTGGATGACTTTAAGGTGTCCTCTCCCCCCCTTTTTTTCAAGATGTTTGCAACAGCTTACCAGCCGAGTACCTTCAAAAAAGGTTTTGCACCGATCCTCCTCTTCTGGGGTCCCTCAGTGGGGCTCCCGGCTCCTTCTCTACCCTAATGCCCCGATGGATAGCCTCTCTCCCTCAGGGCACTCATGCGGGCGCGCTCCTGTGTCCTGCTGCTGCTGTGATTGGACACAGCGGGAGCGAATCAGCAGGTCCGGTAGACTCGATGTCCGCTGGCACCCCACGATCTTTCAAGAGAAGCGCAGAACGGCGGTCTGCCTATGTAAATAAGGCAGATCGCCGTTCTGTTAGTAAGGGAGGTAGAGATCCTGTGTTTCTGCTAAGCAGTAACACAAATCTCTGCCTTCTCACAGCAAAGCACCCCCCCCCCCCCCCAGTTAGTAATCACTCCCTAGGGACGCATTTAACCCTTTGATCGCCCCTGGCGTTAACCCCTTCCCAGCCAGTGTCATTAGTACAGCGTCAGTGCATATTTTTAGCACTGATCACTGTATTGGTGTCACTGGTCTCCAAAAAAAGTGTCACTTCGTGTCCAATTTGGTCGCCGCAATGTCTCAGTTCCACTATAAGTTGCTGATCGCCGCCATTACTAGTAAAAAAAAAGAAAAGAAAAAAAAAGAAGAAATACAAATTCCATAAAACTATCCCATAGTTTGTAGACATTATAACTTTTGCGCAAACCAATATATGCTTTTTTGGATTTTTTTTTACCAAAAATATGTAGCAGAATACATATCGACCTAAATTGCTGAAGAAATGTACTGTATCACAAAAAATGGCCTGGTCATGAAGGGGGGGTGGGGGTGTAAACCTTCCGGATCTGAAGTGGTTAAACCCCACACCAGTGCATCACAGGGTCCTTGCAGTGCGCCCCTATTCACTTAAATGAGCTACGCTTGGTGGGCGCTACACCTGGCAAAAGCAACAGGGGGTAGAAGTCCTGTTGTACCCTGTTTCCCCGAAAATAAGACCTAGCGTGATTGTCGGTGATGGCTGCAATATAAGCCCTACCCCCTAAATAAGCCCTACCCTGTTTCCCCGAAAATAAGCCCTACCCTGAAAATAGGACCTACAAGGGCTTTAACTAGGGCTTATTTGGGGGGTAGGGCTTATATTGCAGCCATCACCGACAATCACGCTAGGTCTTATTTTCGGGGAAACAGGGTAGTATATGCACACAGCAAAGCCTTCTAAATACGTACACCCCTAGCTGCTGCCTCTGTCGCTAAAGGGGGAGCAGCTGGCGGGCAGTAAAAACATGGCTCCACCGTGGGGTTTTACTGCCCCCCTCAGCCACTAGTGTGAACAAAGCACTTTCTTCAGGTTTCCACTTCTCCCGCTGGTATAGACAGAGGCCCAAAACTTTACGGCTTAGTCCAGATGTGGTGTGAAGGGGATTGTAGAATAGTAGAACTACACTATCTTCTCTGTACTTGGTAGTAGAGTTTCCAATTATCGGTCCCGGCTGATACTTGAACTCGTTTGGCTTAGCAGCTCCTGCGAGTGCACAACAAATATAATTCATAACCTGTCAAATTTAATATCTGCTATGGGTTCTCCAGAATATTTCACAGTACGCGGAGAGACAACAATATCTGCCAATCACTCTGACACTTAGAGCTACTATTATTACAGCAGAATAATGTTAAAAATGTCCTCTAAAAAAAGCGCCAACAAAAACAAAACTCCCACTTTTTTTTAAGCGCAAGAATCCTAAATTCTTACGGAGTTATTCATCCACCATACTTCTGTCTAAACGTAATATGCATGGAGAGTCAAAACTTTTTATCTTTTTAGATAAAACAGAGAACTGCTGTCAAGTTTTTACTGTTGTCTGGCTGATCATATTAACCCTCTCAATTTTTCCTGGCAAATGTTGTCACCAAGAAAAAAAAATTAAAGTGATATTAACCGCTTAAAGACAGAGTCTCTTTTTTTAGATGTGTTGTTTAAAAGTTAAAAACAGCTTTTTTTTTTTGCTAGAAAATTACTTAGAACCCCCAAACATTATACATTTTTTTTTCTAACGCCCTAGAGAATAAAATGGCGGTCGTTGCAATACTTTCTGTCGCGCCGTATTTGCGCAGCGGTCTTACAAGTGCATTTTTTTGGGGGGAAAAAAAATACACTTTTTTTAATTAAAAAAATAAGAATAAAAAGTTAGCCCAATTTTTTTTTTTTTTTTTATATTGTGAAAGATAATGTTACCACGAGTAAATTGATACCAAACATGTCACACTTCAAAATTTCGCCCGCTCGTGTAATGGCGAAAAAACTTTTACCCTTAAAAATCTCTATAGGCGACTTTTAAAAAAATTCTACAGGTTGCATGTTTTGAGTTACAGAGGAGGTCTAGGGCTAGAATTATTGCTCTCGCTCTACCGATCTCGGCGATACCTCACATGTGTGAGTTGAACACAGTTTTCATATGTGGGCGCTACTCGCGTATGCGTTCGCTTCTGCACACGGGACGGCCGCGTTTAAATTTTTTTTTTTCTTATTTATTTTACCTTTTATTTTTTGATTTTACTCGGTTAAAAAAAAAAAAAAGTGTCACTTTTATTCCTATTACAAGGAATATAAACATCCCTTGTAATAGAAAAAAGCATGATAGGTCCTCTTTAACCACCTCAATACTGGGCACTTTCGCCCCCCTCCTTCCCAGACCAATTTTCAGCTTTCAGCGCTCTCACATTTTCAATGACAATTGCGCGGTCATGCTACGCTGTACCCAAATGAAATTTTTATCATTTTGTTCACACAAATAGAGCTTTCTTTTGGTGGTATTTATTCACGACTCCGTTTTTTATTTTTTGTGATATAAGTGAAAAAAGAACGTAAATTTGGAAAAAAAAAACAATATTTTCTTCTTTTTATTTTAAAACAAATCCAATAAAATCAAATTTTGTCATAAATTTAAGCCAAAACGTATTCTGCTACATGTTTTTGGTAAAAAAAATCCCGTTAAGTGTATAATAATTGGTTCGTGTGATCACGGACACATGTGCGCAAATGATCATGTACAGATGTGCGCAGGTGACATATGTGTGCAGATAATCATTGGGACATGTGAATTTACTGGGACATATGTGGGGGACATGTGTTTTTACTATGTGGGGACATGTGTTTTGGGGACATTGTGTGTTTACTTAGTGTTTGTTTTGTGTTTTTACATTGTGTGGGGTCACTAGACAGTAAAAAACAGCTCATACTCACTGATCACCAGCCGGCTGCAGCGATCCGCTCTCCTCACTGACAACTTCCATGTGAGGAGAGGAGAGCTCTGTGTTTACATCACATGAGGGCTGTGATTCGACACGGCCGTCATGTGATCAGGAGGGCCAATCGCAGAGCCCTCCTGCCGATCGGAGATGCGCCGTGTCCGGGTGACAAGAGCGCATCGGGATCGCGCTGCTGCGCGGGCACGCGCGATCCCACTTCTTCTGAGGGACGTTCCTGAACGTCCACTCAGAAAGAGAGAGAGCCCACCCGGCCGTTTATGTGCAGTGGCCGGGTGGGAAGTGGTTAATATGAGATTTGGGATCAAAAAGACCTCAGATCTCATATTTACACTAAAATGCAATAAAAAAAAATTGTCATTTAAAAAAAAATGGCCCTTTAAGAGCTATGGGCGGAAGTGACGCCCTGCAATGTCATGGAGACGGGTGGGGGGCCATCTTCCCCTCACTTGTTTCCAAGCCCAGCAACAGAGAGGACCGGATCGCCTCCACCGACGGCTCTGGAGCGCGGCGGAAGGGGGGTCCCCTCTCCTGTCACCGATAAAAGTGATCTTGCGGCGAATCCGCCGCAGAGACCACTATTATCTTGTAGCGGTCCACCGGCCGAACACGAAGATACCGGGGTTATGGCAGCTAGCTGCTGCCATATCAACAATATCCGTCCTCAAATTAAGGACATATATCGCGTTCGGCGGTCCGGAAGTGGTTAAACTTCCAATTTATATTTTTAATTAAGAAAATGTGATACTTACCTGCTCTGTGCAGTTGGTTTTGCACAGAGCAGCCCTGATCCTCCTCCTCTTGGGTCCCAGGCCGGTGCTCTGGGCTCCTCCCTCCTGCCGATTGCCCCCATAGCAAGCTGCCTGCTATGGGGGCACCCAAGCATGTTCACTCCCGAGCCTCCTCTGTCTGTCTATGAGACACATAGAACATGGATCAGTCCCACCCCCTCCCACTCCGTCCCTGTGATTGAGCCAATGGCTCCTGCTGCTGTGTCTCAGCCAAAGATGAGGCAGACACCTGGGATTGTGCTCTTGTGCACATTGCTGGATTGCAATCGGGCTTTGTAAAGTATTGGCGGGGTCGGGGGGGGGGGGGGGGGGGGCGAAGCTGCAGTTTTTTTTTTACCTGAATGCATAGAATTCATGAAGGTAAAAAAGCCTTTTACCTTTAGAACCACTTTAAGGGAAATCCAAAATTTTACAGTTCTCTGTCCCACTTGCATGTATTTTTTTTTTGCTGTTGTATTGAACCACATCAGGTTAATATTGTTTAGAAGTATGTTGATGTCACATGGAGGTTTTGGGCCACTACAATATGCTTACTATGGGGTTTTTGTTTGGTGCTAGTTAATCCAGTCCTAGCTAACCCCCCCCCCCCCCTTGCTTCCCCATCCCTTTTCTTCCATCAGTCAGTGTAATACCCTGTACACACGATAGGATTTTTGCGATGGAAAATGTGTGATAGGACCTTGTTGTCGGAAATTCCGACCGTGTGTGGGCTCCATCACACATTTTCCATAGGAATTTCCGACACACAAAGTTTGAGTGCTTGCTATAAAATTTTCCGACAACAAAATCCGTTGTCGGAAAATTCCGATCGTGTGTACACAAATCCGACGCACAAAGTGGCACGCATGCTCAGAATAAATGAAGAATTGAAAGCTATTGGCTACTGCCCCGTTTATAGTCCCGACGTACGTGTTTTACGTCACCGCGTTCAGAACGGTCTGATTTTCCGACAACTTTGTGTGACCGTGTGTATGTAAGACAAGTTTGAGCCAACATCCGTTGGAAAAAATCCATGGATTTTGTTGTCGGAATGTGCGATCAATGTCCGACCGTGTGTACAGGGCATTAGTGCTTTGCAAAGAAAGGGCTTAGGAAAGTCATTGTTTTCTTACACTTCAAGGAACTGGAAAATACATCCTCTGTTCTGCAACTAGCTGAAATAAAATTGCATTAAATGAAACTTTTGTGTCTTGACGAAGAGTTAGGCTGCCGGTGAATGGGGACCATACTATCTGGATAGACCAGGTCTAAGTATGTCAATGCATAAAGGGTCATTTGAAACAAAACAGTTGTCACCAGAACTAGAAATGAAGGTGAATCTTCCAACGGGGACACCTGACCCAGTAACACTTGCCTAGGAAGGGGAGTTTAGTTCCGTCTGTCAGTAGTGCTGAGTTTTTAACAAAGTGGAGGGGCCTGGCTTTGACTGCTTGTTTTTAGGAGGAAAAGGTGATATATCGGCCACTGGAAGGAATAGCGGGTTCTCCACTATAGATAAGATGGGCGACAGAGTCCAGAGTGCTTTACAACACGTTTCAGGTGGCTGCAATCAGGTGGATCCAGAGGGGCAGTAGGGAAATTTTATGTTTGCACCGGTTGAGTACTTGTGCTGTCCGATAAATTTTGGCACCTGGAAGGGCCATTTCCCCTTTCATTTCAGGTCAATGCAGGACAGTACGTTTTAGGCAAGTCTGAATTGCTGGCCCAGATTAAAATGATGAAAGGTACTAAACGCCGTTTTTTTTTTCATTTTTTTTTCTCTTCCATGCAAAGTAAAGGCATAATTATTATTATTATAATACAGGATTTTTATAGCGCCAACAGTTTGCGCAACGCTTTACAACATGGGGGCAGACAATACAAATAAATACAGGAGGGATCAGAATAGGCCCTGATAAACTTTTTACCGGGGCCATTTGAGCGATTTCTGTAATCATTAGGATTTTAAAAGAATCCAAAAAACTAAACAGAAATCACCCAAATAGCCCTGATAAAAAGTTTACATAACCTTGAAGGTTTGGCCTTCGTACAGACACAGAAGGTGGCACACACAGGTTAAAATGGCAAATTTAAGGAGAATTTCCCACATTTGTGGCTTTTTAAATCACAATTAGTGTCTGTGTATAAATAGTCAATGAGTTTGTTATCTCTCACATGGATTCACTAAGCAGGCTAGACACTGAGCCATGAGGAGGTAGAAAAGAACAGTCAAAAGACCTGCGTAACAAGGTAATGAAACTTTACAAAGATGGAAAAGGCTCTAAAAAAGATATCCAAAGCCTTGAATATGTCGGTCAGTACTGTTTAATCACTTATTAAGAAGTGGAAAATTCGGGGGGGACTTTTGATACCAAGCCAAGGTCAGGTAGACCAAGAAAGATTGCAGCCACAACTGGCAGAAGAATTGCACAGAATATAAAAAAAAACCCCCACAGGTAACCGCAGGAGAAATACAGGCTGCTCTCCAAAAAGACGACGTGGTTGTTTTTAAGGAGCACAATTTAATGATACTTGAACAAAAACTAGCTGCATGGTTGATCTGCCAGAAGGAAGCCTTTACTGCGCCAATGCCACAAAAAAGCCAATGAGGCATGTCAAGGTGTTGGACATAGCAGTGGTCATCAACTCCTGTCCTCAGGGCCCACTAACAGGCCAGGTTTTCTGTATTATCTTGGGGAGATGCAGACTAGAATACTGCAATCACTGAGCAGCAAATGATATCACCTGTGATGTATTTCAGTTATCTTGCAAACCTGGCCTGTTAGTGGGCCTTGAGGACCGGAGTTGATGACCACTGCAGTAAAGGCTTCTTTCTGGCAACTTGACCATGCAGCTCTTTTTTGTTCAAGTATCATCGTATTGTGCTCCTTAAAAACAACCACACCATCGTTTTCCAGAGCAGCCTGTATTTCTCCTGAGGTTACCTGTGGTTTTTCTTTGTATCCCGAACAGTTCCTGTGGCAGTTTTGGCTGAAATCGTTCTTGATCTACCTGACCTTGGCTCGGTATCAAGAGATCCCCAAATTTTCCACTTCTTATTAAGTGATTGAACAGTACTGACTGGCATATTCAAGACTTTGGATATCTTTAATTTCTGCCAGGGTGTGCAAACTTTTGAGCAAAACTCTACATATTACTAGATGATTCTTTGTATAAACCACTTCAGACTCGAGATTGCAGACAAATCATACCAAATTGCACTGTGATGGAATTCACAGCTTATAGTAAATAGTCTGAAGTGGTTTATACAAAGAATCATCTAATAATATGTATAAAGAAATACAGAGATGGGTGGGTACAGTAAACTACTCAAAAGATTCTGCTTATGCATCTGCAATCTAAAGTGGTTTATTCAAATAATAATACGGATAAGAAATACATAGAGGAGTGGGCAAATAACATTTTTTAAAAGGTTCTACTTATCATTAGAGGTTATCAAGGTAATGTAGAAAAACATGGCAGACCACTTGAGTGTGTGTTCGCTGTTGGATAATTCTGTCCTTATTAGTATTATTAATATTTTTTAAGGATTTAGAGCAGGGGTCTCAAACTGGCGGCCCTCCAGCTGTTGTGAAACTACAAGTCCCATGAGGCATTGCAAGGTTGGCAGTTACAAGCATAACTCCCACAGGCAGAGGCATGATGGGACTTGTAGTTTTGCAACAGCTGGAGGGCCGCCAGTTTGAGACCCCTGATTTAGAGGATGATTAGATCTGTTTTCAGTGATCACCTGGCAGTTTGTTCTGTCTGGTTCAATAACGACGACCGGCACAACCATATATACTACTGGTCAATAGTTTTATAACACCCCCATTTTTACAGTTTTTAAACAGTTCAAGTCCAGTGAATAACCTGAAATGGTACAAACGTAAGCGATAAACCACAAAAAAAAAAAAAAAAAAAAAAATTTTAGGTTAACAAAAACTGAAAAATAATGTACATTTTCAGAGTTATACAAAAAACTCTTTTTTTTAGAGAAGTAATAGGGTTAACAACTCAGTTGTTCTGCTGCAATGTAAGTAAATTAAGTCTTGCAAATTTATGCTAACAACTCCTACAGGTGGTCCCAACATTTGTTGATTACTTCTAGCTCTCTCTGTATAAAAGCAGTGATGAAACAGACTGTTACTACAACCTCTTAAGGAATATTTGAACATTATTGTACTGCAGGAAATATTATATTGCTCTCCAAATGGTGAGAAAAAGGAAATTAACAAAGGAAGATATACAGACCATTATAGCACGTTAACCACTTCTGCCCCTTAATGACCAGGCCATTTTTTGTGATATGGCACTGAGTCGATTTAACTGATAATTGTGCGGTCGTGCAACGCTGCACCCAAACAAAATTGACGTCCTTTTTTTTCCCTACAAATATAGCTTTCTTTTGGGGGTATTTGGTCACCTTTGCGGTTTTTATTTTTTGCACTATAAGTAAAAAATATTGCTTTTTTTTTTTTCAAAATTGTCACTATTTTTTTGTTTTTTGCTAAAATAAATATCCCCCCCCCCCCCAAAAAAAAATGAAAAAAAATAATAATTTCTTCCTCAGTTTAGGCCGATATATATTCTGCATGTTTTTGTTAAAAAAAAATTGCAATAAGCAATCAATCAATAAGTATATTGATTTGTTTGCACAAAAGTTATAGCGTCTACAAAAACAGGGGCTATATTTATGGCATTTTTATTATAATATTTTTTTATATTTTTTTTTTTACTAGTAATGGCGGCGATCTGCGATTTTTATCAGGACTGCAACATTCAGACACATTTTTTGGACCATTGACATTTATACAGCGATCAGTGCTATAACTATGCACTGATTACTGTGTAAATGTCACTGGCAGGGAAGGGGTTAACACTAGGGGGTGATGAAGGGGTTAAATGTGTTCCCTCGAGTGTGTTCTAACTGTGAGGGGATGTGACCGACTACAGGAGGAGCCAGATGGCTGTTCCTAACCAGATGATCTGTCTCTCCTCTCCTGACAGAATGGGGATGTGGGTGTGTTTACACACCCACATCCCCATCCTGGCTCTCGTGCCAGCGGCCGCGCGCATCAGGTCCCCCACCATGCAGCGCGCACGTGTGCACCTCCTATAGCTGTTTAAAGGGCTGACGTAGAGCTAGGGCGATTTGTGCAGGAGAGCCGGGCGGACGACGTACAATGACGGCGACTGGTCGGCTAGTGGTTAAAAGTGTAGGTCTTTCCTTTAGAGAAAATTGCACAGAAAGCCAAGGTGCCAGTGATTACAGCTTCCGACACCATTAAAAGACACTTCAAAACTTGATGAAACTCTGATAGAAGGAAGTCTGGCAGACCCCAAGCAACAGCAGAATCAGACAGAAGACAAGTTTCTGAAAGTCAACAGCTTGCGTGACAGGCGGCTCACAGGGCAACAGCTTTCGAAGTAAACAAGTCTCAGTTTCAACTGTGAAGAGAAGACTTCAGGTTTGACAGGTTGAGTGGCAGTACAAAAGTCATTGCTAAGCTGGCAAAGAAAAAAAGAGAGGCTTGCCTGGGCCATGAAGCACCGCCAATGGACTACTGCAGACTGGCAGAAAGCCTTATGGGCTGATGAATCAAAATTTGAGATCTTCGGTTCATCGCGCAGGGTTTTTGTATGCCATGGAGTAGGCAAAAGAATGGTTCCTTGGTGTGTGACACCAATTGTCAAACATGGCGGAGAAAGAGTGATGGTCTGGGGCTCTTTTGCTGGATCCAGGGTCAGCGACTTTCACAGAGTGAGTGGCACTTTGAGCCAAAACTACTACCACAGCATTTTGCAGGGCCATGAAATATTCTCTGGAATAGGCCTAGTTAGTCAGGGGTTCATCCTATAGCAAGATAAAGACCCACAACATACCTCCAGGCTGTGTTAGGACTACCTTAGAAGAAAAGAACAAGACTGTAGGCTTCAAATCATAGAATGGCCAGCTAAGTCTCCAGACTTACACCCCATTGAGTTGGTTTGCGATGAACTGGACAGAAGAGTGAAAGCAAAGCAACCTACAAGTGCAACAAATTTGTGGGAACTTCTGCAAGAGTGTTGGGAAGAACGTTATGAACAATATTTGATTTCCGTTACTTTGAGAAGTGTTATTGGACTACAGGTGTGCTGATTAGTGCATTCATGTTCCATTGAGAACTACAAGTGTGTCTGCCACGTAACATTTGCACCATGTTACACCCTAAATATTGATACAATGTGGTCCAAAAGGTGGTGCCTGGGGGAGGGGGGTTCTTATGAATCACCAGTGGAACAGACTCCTTGGCAGGTAAGATGGCTCACGTAATTACTTAAAATGTGTATAGAGCAGCTAGCCTGGAGTTACCCTTTCTCTATGCTCCCCGTGGTGTATGGTTGCCATCACAGGAGCAAGAAGGCCCTGCAACAGAGAAAATGCTCTGGGTAAATAGGACAAAGGTAATATGGCAAAAATAACTGCAAATTGTTGGTATCTGCACCCATTATACTCAAAAGTCCATGTATTCTTTAGCATGTAAAGCGGAATTTTAGCCAACTGCCTAATACACAGATGAAATACACGCACACGGGAGCAATTTTACTTGCCAAAGTATCTGTAATTCTGTGCATCCCTGTTTATTAGTGGGAGGACCTGACCTTCAGTTTTACTTACAGGCCCCACCTCTTCACCCCCCGCGTTTTACTTGCCAGTGAAAGGACGAAGCAGCATACTGATGAACTCAGCTGTCACTTTGCACTCGTTTATCAGTATGCCCTTTAAATAGAAGCATGCCTGATTGGCTCCTTGTGCTGCTTCTCCCTCCCCTTCTCTAAGTTATGCTATACAGACTGTACAGCTTGCATTTAGAAAACGTTATGTGCGATGCAGGACATGCTGAGGATTGTGCTTTTAGTGTTCAGTAAAAGTGACTGAAATAAGAAATGTTGTTTGAGTCGTTTTAAAATGATGCTGATGCGTTCTTAGAAGAGTGAGGCCCGGTTCACACTGATGCGAGTTCATGACGAATGGGATGCGTCAAAAACACTTTAAATTCGCATGTCATCCCTAAAGTCATTGTTTTCAATGACGGTCGTTCACATACATGCGTTGCGATTCCTCTACGAATGCGATTTAAAAAAGGGTCTTGTGCGAGTTTACTGCGTTGCAAATTTAGTCTCCATAGACATCAATGTAAATCGTTCTTGAATCGCATTGATGGTTCACATATGTGCGAATTCCACCACACTACTCTCCACAAAAACCAGGAAGTACACAGGAAGTTAAGACCTTTTTTTTTTTTTTTACATTATGATTCCATTGGCTAGACTATCAATCGCAGCTATATCCAACTCCTGAAATTCGATGTAAAATCGCGGTAAATTCGCACCTCAAAAAAGGACAAAAAACTGAATCACAACGCATCAGTGTGAACCAGGCCTTAAGGTGATTGTGTAACGAATGTTTAAGACCGAAAGTGTGTAATTTAGAAGAAGGTAGGATTTTAGGGTATTGCACACGGTAGGGATATGTGAACATCAGATTATTGGCAGAAAATTGCTGCGTAAAAGTCGAGGATGGGCTTTAGGGTAAATGCACACAGTCGCCTATTTTTGTGCGTACATATACATGCGCATTAAAATACTTTTTAGATTTTCTTGGGGTGTCGTACATGCTTATGCGCATAAAATACTATCCAGCAACACAGATTTTGGTGAATTTTGAGTTTTTAGGTGTCCGTGTGCAAGAAGCCTTAGTTCACAAGCTGAAGGGTTAATATTTGGTTTGTGCAAACACTGACAGGGTTACTTTAAAAGTAATTCTGTGCCACCAAACACTACAAACCGACCATTTACTGATATGCAAACACCATAATGTGCCATGATATAGGTCTTCCTTCGCCGGCCAGCCTGTAAGTGGGTACATAGGTACGCCCTGATGTTTATGAGAGAATGCCCTGTCCTCTGGATTGGATGCTGAATCACTGAGCTTTGCACTATAGGATGCAAGTAGGTGCGCCTATGACATTCCCTATGGTAAATACTGTATGCATTTAGATTGGCATGTGAGGAAACAAAAGAGCATCCTTGTTTATGTAATTTCTTTTTAACACGGGTGTGTACATAAATAGAATAAAACACTCCCATCACTGGCAGAGACAGGATTCGGGCAGCTTACCTCATTGTCCGTGCCGACATCCAGTAATACAGGGAGACACTGCTGTGGGTGGACTCCTCCACAGGCGGTATATAGAGCCAATTTGCCCACGGGGATCCCCATGCCGTAACTTCCCAGGTCTCCAAGGCCGAGGATACGCTCGCCATCAGTCACAACAATGGCCTGTCAATACACGACAGATAACGTTTTCAGACATAATGCAATAAATGGAGTTAAGTGGATTTCGTATGTAAGTCATTACCATAACCCTCTAAGATAGCTGAAGCAGTAGAATTTAGGCCATTGTAACAATAGTATAGGCCAGTGGTCTTCCAACTATCACTCCTGGGACAGATATGGCCCTTTGGTTGCCTTTTTCCAGCCCTTGGGGCACTATTCCCCCCACTGACACCAATGATGGGACACTATTCCCTCCCACTAAACTATTTATGGGACACTATTCCCCACATTGACACCAATGAAGGGACACTTTTCCTCCCACTAACACCAATGATGGGACACTATTCCTCCCACCGACACCAACAATGTGAACACTATTCTTCCCACTGACACCAACAATTAACATTATTCCTCTCACTGACACCAATGATGGTCCACTATTTCTTGCACTAACACCAATGTTGGGAATACTATTTCTCCCACTGACACCAACTATGGGGCACTATTCATCCTCCTACTGACCACAAGCGCAATGTAATATACTCACTCCCATTGACCACCAAATCTAAGACATTGTTTACTCCCACAGATGCTGGGGCATTTTCTACTCCCACTGGCAACAGTCTGCGCCGCCCTCCCCTAATGTCTGAAGGGCTGGCCCTTTGTTTAGAAAGTTTTGGGACCCCTGGTATAGGCAGATATTGCAAGGCTAATTTATCAAAAGGTTTAAATGAAGTTCAATGGATTTTGTATGCAAGTCATTGTCGCAACCCTCTAGGATAGATGAATCGGTAGAATATAGGCCACTGTTACAATAGTATAGGCCAGTGGTCTTCAAACTGACTCGTGGGCTGGATCTGGCCCTTTGGTTGCCTTTATCCAGCCCTTGGGACACTATCCCCCCCGATGCCAATGATGGGACACTATTCCTCCCACTAAACCATTGATGGGGCACTATTCCTCCCACTGACATCAATGATGGGAACGCTATTGCTCCCACTGACACCGATGATGGGAACACTATTGCTTCCACTGACATCAATGATAGGAACATTATTGCTCCCACTGACACCAATGGTGGGAACATCATTTCTCCCACTGACACCAATGGTGGGAACACTATTTCTCCCACTGAATCCAATGGTGGGAACACTATTGCCCCGTAGTGTGGAAAATGTCCGATCGGAGCGTGTTGTCGGAAATTCCGACCGTGTGTGGGCTCCATCGGACATTTTCCATCGGATTTTCTGACACACAAAGTTGGAGAGCAGGATATAAAATTTTCCGACAACAAAATCCGTTGTCGGAAATTCCGATCGTGTGTACACAAATCCGACGGACAAAGTGCCACGCATGCTCAGAATAAATAAAGAGATGAAAGCTATTGGCCACTGCCCCGTTTATAGTCCCAACGTACGTCTTTTACGTCACCGCGTTCAGAGCGATCGGATTTTCCGACAACTTTGTGTGACCGTGTGTATGCAAGACAAGTTTGAGTCAACATCCGTCGGAAAAAATCCTAGGATTTTGTTGTCGGAATGTCCGAACAAAGTCCGACCGTGTGTACGGGGCATATTTCTCCCACTGAATCCAATGGTGGGAACACTATTGCTCCCACTGACACCAACCCCACTGACACCAACGATGGGAACACCATTCCTCCCACTGACACCAATGTTGGGAACACTATTCCTTCCAATGACAACTATTACGGCACTTTTCCTCCCACCGACACAAACTATAGGGCACTATTCCTCCTTAGCGCAACTTACTCCCATTGACCGCCAAATCTGAGAAATTTCTGGGGCAATTTTTACTCCCACTGGCCACAGTCTGCCCCCCCCCCCCCCCCCCCCCAATGTCTGAAGGGCTGGCCCTTTGTTTAGAAAGTTTGGAGACTCCTGTTATAGGCAAATATTACAAAAGGTTTGAAGTAAAACATCCCTTTAAACATTTATGCATTTAAAAATGAATTCTAGAATAACTACCTAAAATATCCTTGCAACTCCTTGCACAACAGCAATCGGATTGGCAGAGGGACAATATGAAATGTAAACTAATCGAGCAGCTGGACCAATATACCCAAGTAAAAACTGCTTAAACACTAGATTAATGGAAAAATTGAAAAAGAAAATACAAACAACAGAATAGAGTTTCTATTTAGAGTTTCTTTATGTCCTTAAAAATGTTAAACAATTATTTTAGGTATGCAAAGTTGTCATAGAGTTCTTGTTAAGATGGTAGTAAACTTTAAACCACCAGGATAGCTCTTTATTGAACATATGCGTGGTACAGTAACAGCAGGTATCAAGATGGTACAAATCAGCATAATGACAAACATCAAGGTCAGAAGCACATACTTCCCGCTCAAACAAAAATGATACATTAAACACCAAAGTAGCACAAGAAACAGAATGGCAAAATTATACGGAGGGTAGACCCACCCGACGCACCCAAAAACAGACAATGAGATCCTGAAACACAAAACCTCCAATGAATAAGAAAAGGGAGTGCTCATAGCGCCAAGCATGGCTGACAAACTTTGGCGGTGGTAGTAAACTTTCGTAAAAAAACATAAAACAAACATAAAAATGTCCTACTGCAAGGTAATAACATAATGCGCTAGTACATATGCAATGCATTCTAGCACATTATGAAAGACTTACCTTAGAATGAAGCCCTCCAGTGACGTGCGGTCCCCACTGACAGGGTTTCCATCTCCACCTGGTCTTCCTTCCTTGAATGACAGAGCTGAAATGACGCCACTCCTGTACATGGCCACGGCAGGAAGCTCTGAGGGAACGCCATGAGTATGGCGCTCAGAGCGCATGTGCCGGTGACATCACTGGCTGCCAAACAAGCGAATATTAACTAAATGGTGCACGTTGAGGCGATATTCATTTTACTTACAGGTAAGCTTATCAGTAAGTAAAAATCACAGAGCGGAGCTTACTACCATTTTAAATTACCTGGCACATGCTGCTAAATTTGGCTTGGGGCTTCTAGGCCTCAATGACCTCTGGTCACAAAGAAGTTAAATGACTGATGTCATAGGTGGAAAAAGTTTACCCATTATGACATCGTGAAAAAGAAGTAAGCTGAAATCAAGCATTGCAATGAATTCTTTTGAGGATTTGACCTAAAAGGTGGCAATGTAAAATGTTGATGGTCTTTAATAATTAGGTCTTGGAGATCTCAATTTAGAAGCCATTCATGCAAAAAAATGGAATGTTCTTAAGAGTTCACAATATTTTTCTCAGAACTGTATACTGATGTGTGTCAGAATATGGTTTTTGAAGAGAATTTTACAATATTCAATTTTTTCAAGCCTGTCTGTAGTACACATTAGGGAACAGAATAACGAGATGCATGCAAATGTTTGCGGCTCATTGATTTTTACTGTCCTCAGAGCCTCTCATTCCCGTTCCATGATGTCATCTATCATAAACAGAAATCTTCTCTTCTTATTATGAATAATGTGTTTACTGGCATCGTCTAGGGGCAATGGAGAAAACGGATTGTCAAACTGTCTCTTATTTTGTGTTATTGGTTACTGGCAAACAGAGAGGATACCAATTAATTTTATACAGCCAAAGAATTGTCTATTTTGTAGAACTGAACAGGGATAGTAAAGGTTTTGCATGGTTGTTGGCAAGTTAAACCATTTCCATACTTGCTTTTTCACAACTGTATCTTTCACAACAGCAAAAGTCCTCACATCTACATGAGTATCAAAGATATTTCTGCAACTACTTCTAAACCTATATAACTGTGAATATTGTCACAACATATATATAGGCATACTGTATATTTGGTGTGTCCATCAGGATTAGACACTTGCCTATTTAAATGGCAACTGATCCCAAATGTGTAATGCCCCGTACACACGGTCGGACTTTGTTCGGACATTCCGACAACAAAATCCTAGGATTTTTTCCGACGGATGTTGGCTCAAACTTGTCTTGCATACACACGGTCACACAAAGTTGTCGGAAAATCTGATCGTTCTAAACAGGGTGACGTAAAACACGTACGTCGGGACTATAAACGGGGCAGTGGACAATAGCTTTCATCTCTTTATTTATTCTGAGCATGCGTGGCACTTTGTCCGTCGGATTTGTGTACACACGATCGGAATTTCCGATAAACGGATTTTGTTGTCGGAAAATTTTATAGCCTGCTCTCAAACTTTGTGTGTCAGAAAATCCGATGGAAAATGTGTGATGGAGCCTACACAGGGTCGGAATTTCCGACAACAAGGTCCTATCACACATTTTCCATCGGAAAATCCGAGTGTACGGGGCATATGGAAAATATTTTTGATAATGCTATCAAACATACACTACTGCTGTTGTTATTCCACCATATACAAACAATGAATTGGTGGTTATTGTTATTTGTCTTATTATCCCAGAAATTGGATTCTTATCATCAGAGTCCACCTTGACTTCACTATCAAAGGGTGTTCATCAAGCAAGATCATATCCGTGTCTTCAAATACACAGCTAAATATGTGGTTCACATACATGAATAATGCCTGTAGGTGACATTTTCTGTTAGTCCAATAACATATCAGAATAAATTAATTGAAAAGTTTCGTTATCCTTCACACGAGTTTCTGATATTACTGTCCTTCCACTTGGAGCTCCAATATGTAAATCAAATGATAGTTAATGAGCAGCAATGTAGCATTACTCATAACCATCTCTCTGATTACAAGCGAAACTAATATTCTAATATACAACTACAGTGGGGACGGAAAGTATTCAGACCCCCTTAAATTTTTCACTCTTTGTTATATTGCAGCCATTTGCTCAAATCATTTAAGTTCATTTTTTTTCCTCATTAATGTACACACAGCGCCCCATATTGACAGAAAAACACAGAATTGTTGACATTTTTGCAGATTTATGTAAAAAGAAAAAATTTAAGGGGGTCTGAATACTTTCCGTCCCCACTGTATGTCACTGTATAGCAACACGCAGCAGATAATGTGATGCTGAGGCTCATATAGCCTATATGTAGAAATCCATATTATTATTATTATTATTATTATTATTATTATACAGGACATATCTAATTAAATGGAAACCATTCCTTGTCATTAGCAAGATAGGAGGTTATAATTACAATCCCTTCATAAGCTTCAAGGTAGTTACTCAAATACCTTTCTGGTCATGAACGTGATTTTTTTTTAATTAATAGCAGTGTCGTTTGTGCAGTCACGCACTGCAGATATAGGATACCGCAGCTATAATGATGTATATGTAGAAGTCTGTGTATGAAAATTGAAACATTTCCTCCATTTGCAAAATAGAGGTCGTAGTTCAGCAAAAGGGTTCGTTATATGGACTTTCCAGTCCTGAGCATAACCCATCAGGTCTGTACTGACCTCCGTTGAGTGGGCATAAATACAAGCAGCATGGGTATGGCCCAAAACACCTGATCTACTAGGAAGGGTCTAATCCAGATGGACATGTCAAACCTTTGCCTGTATATTATGTGAGAATATCCGCAGTTATGTTTGGAAGTAGTTCCATAAATATCTGATACTCATGTAGATGTGGGGACCTTTACTGTTGAGAAAGATCTATCTAATTAGAACATCCCTGCCTCTTTACACCTTTTCTTATATTCAGTATACTTAATGCAGGTGTTGAGCCAAGTGTTGTATATGGATAACAATAAAAACAACATAGCCAATTTCATTATATTCCTTACTAAGCAATAATGGTCAAAACGGGTCAATATTAAAAACATTTAAAAAGAAAATATTTTTTTTTTCATGGTCCTTATCAACCTTTTTGAACGTTAAGAACCTTGGTTGTATTTACAATCTGTAGTAAGTGCTGACATTAATAACTAGGGTTGTCCCGATACCACTTTTTTAGGACCGAGTACAAGTACCGATACTTTTTTTCAAGTACTCGCTGATACCGATTACCGATACTTTTTTTTTAATGTCACGTGACAGGTTTTTTTTTGCTATTTTTTTTGGGGGGGGGGGGGGTGAACGTTGTATGTGTGTGTGTTTTTTTTTTGTTTTTCTTTTACAATTTTTATTTTTTACAATAATATTTTTTTATTCTTTATTATTTTTTTTTTGTTTGTTTTTTTTAATCAGCCCTTTTGGGGGGTTTTGGTGAGATATCAGGGGTCTTAACAGACCTCTGATATCTCCCCCTTGAGACAGAGAAAGAGACAGAGGATAGAGATTCCCCAGTCCCTTTCTCTGCAGCGTCAGCTGCACTGAGAATGAATGGAGAGAAGACAGCGCTTCTCTCCATTCATAAACTGACACATCGTAATCACAGGAGATTACAATGTTTCAGTTATGTGAATGGACAGAGTCAGCTGACTTTATCCATACACAAAGGAAGGAGGGGAAGGACGGAGGAACTGAGGGGGAGAACGGAGGGGACAGATAAGTAGAGAGGAACGAAGGGGGAGTACGGAGGGGGACAGATAAGGAGAGAGGAACGAAGGGGGAGTACGGAGGGGGGCAGATAAGGAGAGAGGAACGAAGGGGGAGTACGGAGGGGGACAGATAAGGAGAGAGGAACCAAGGGGGAGTACGGAAGGGGACAGATAAGGAGAGAGGAATGCAGGGGACAGCGGAGAGGCACAGAGGAAAGGAGGGGGCATGGAGGAGGATGCAGTGACAGTCAGCTGTGAGCGATCACCGCTGTATGTCACTAAAGCTGGTGAAAGCCGCTGGGGGAGAATCTTGTAACTCCCCCACGCGCCGATCACTGCTTACTGTCAAGGTATCGGGGGAAGCATCGGGAGCATTTGCCCGAGTACAAGTACTTGGGCAAATGCTCAGTATCGGTGCCGATACCGATACTAGTATCGGTATCGGGACAACCCTATTAATAACCAATTAATTAAGGAGTCATTTTGTTGGCATGTATCACTTACTTTTATTCTGAGTTTATGCAATCCTTTGTATCCAAATTACTCAAACATTTAATAGTGCAGGGGTCTCCAAACTGGCGCTCAAGGGTCACATGAAGCCCTTTGCTAACCCTTATCTGGCCCTTGTGGCACTATTGCCCCCAATGATATGAGGCACTATTCTTACCACCGACACTTACTATGGGGCACCATTTCTTCTGCTGATATCAATGATGGTGTATTATTCCTCCCACTAATACCAATGATGGGGCACTACTCCTCCTGCTGACCACCAAACCTACAGCCATGTTTATTCTCAAACCGGCCCCCCTAAAGTCTGAAGAACAGTAAATTGGCCCTTTGTTTGAAAGTTTTGGAGACCATGTTATAGTGTTTTGGAGCAGGACTGCAGGCTCTTCCCTCGTGATTCTTGCGTGCGTTAAACGGCTGTATTTGCAGGCTTAGGAGATGAATACCTGCAACCAGAGGGATGTAGCTAGCAAGCCGCACAGAAAGCCACTTTAAGGCTGGTCACAGGTTTGTTTGTTTTTCCGTTCATCCCAAGTTGGACAGAGGAATCCCCTCTGCCAGTACATTGTCTTCTGATGGAGGTGCCAGCTGATCGAGAAAAAAATTCTAACACATCCAGTTTGACAGAAGCCACTCAAACTTTTGACTTCCGTTGAGTGGAGATTGTCAAACACTGATTAAAATTCATCTGGTCCCTGCCAGCGTAACGTGGAAGAATCCTCTGGGCAAAAACCTCCCACATCATTCTTGCCCAGTTTTATTTTTACTTTTTGAAGCTTTTCTTATACTCAGAATTCTACTATTCATTTCCTTTTGCCAATGGCAATTCTGAGAGGGACAACCGATGGAACCAGTGCTGCAGCCTGTGCCAACCAGTTGCCTATTCATGACATAGTCACACTGCTGCAGTGTTCTGAATCCTTATGCCCCGTACACACGATCGGAAATGCCGCCAGCAAAACTCCGATGAGAGCTTTTGGTCGGGAAATGCAACCGTGTGTATGTTCCATTGGACTTCAGCTGGCGGAATTCCAGCCAGCAAAAGATTGAGAGCGGGTTCTCTTTTTTTTGGTCGGAAAAAGTTCCTATCCGAAAATGCGATCATCTGTATGCAATTCCGACGCGCCAAAAATCACGCATGCTCGGAAACAATTTGTTGCATGCTCGGAAACACTGAACTTCACTTTCTCGGCTTGTCGTAGTGTTGACATTCTTGACGGTTGATAGTTCAGAGAACTTTTGTGTGACCGTGTGTATGCAAGCCAAGCTTGAGCGGAATTCCGCTCGTGTGTACGGGGCATTAGAGGGCAATGCCACTACACAGCCTATAGAAGTGTCCACGTTGCCCTGGCAGTAACTTGGACACTTGATGAAGGCCCATTCTTATCTGCAATTAAAAGTATAGAAGACTTGAGACCTGGTGTGTCACATGACCTTGGATTTAGGCTTGTATTTTGGGCATTTAGATACTTTTTTACTATTTTTTTTAACTAAATTTGGCATTTATTTGGGGGACAGCTATGGCAGCTTGCATAAAAAAAAAAAGACTTTTGAGCACAGACCTGGAACACTTATGCTTCAAATTAGTGTCAGAATTACCTATTTCTTTGCCTATTCTGGGTCAGGGCCCATCCACACCAATGAGTTCACATTACACTATGGCATGCTGTGGTGCCATTCTTCGAATGGTACACACTAAAGCACGCTTGCAATGCACCTATGCTGCAGCACAACATACATGGTAAAGCACTACGAAATCTCCTTTATGTCCACTGTAGTGTGCTGACAGTCCTTTCAAACAAATGGGCTGCCTTAACGCAGTATGTGTCAATGCACTACATAAAGTACTTTAACACACCGCACTTGGTGTCATAAGGCCCTAAGTGATTTAGATGGTGCTGAATTCCAGGCATTGGCATGACACCCAGGGAATGAACATTCCTAGAAGAGGTCTGCAACAGCAGCTGACCTACTTCTCTCATGACAGGTATACTTTAAATACATACAAGAGCTTTTCAAACCAAAGAAGATTTATTTAAAAAAGGGAAACTTGCAGCTCACTGGAAACAAAAAATATAATCTGTCATTAAATACGATTTTCATGGCTTACAGAAAGGGCAAAGCCTTTCCATTTTATTCCACTTGTGTATGAGAACAGTGAATTGCTCCAACTACTACCTTCATACAAACCTATCTCACCGCCAGACCGTTGGTCATTGCCTTTTACAGTTAAATCTATTTAATACAATTTAAGCCCATTGCTTAGCAGAGAGGAAAAGTAAGATATTTTAGTCTCAGGATCATTGAGATTTAGTTTAGGGTTCGTGTGTGTGTGTGTGTGTGTGTGTGTGTGTGTGTGTGTGTGTGTGTGTATGTATGTATGTATGTAACAGAAAAATCTGAAAATAGTGGTGTACATATCTATGGTGTACCTATGTGTACAGCCTTGCTATATTTAAAGTGTTACTAAACCAACAGTAAAATCAGTGTGTATATACAGTAAAGCATGCTTGTTATACTCTGACACCTAAGGGGTTAACCCTCTGCATTGTATAAAAAAGGCTGTTGATCCTCCCCTTCTTTTACTGTCCCCAACCCATCTTCTGATAATACAGATCCTTAGGCCTTAGCCCATGCTCAGTTTGGTGTGTATTGCTAGAGTTTTTTTGTTTTTGGAAAGGTGCATGTAATCGGCACAGGGCCAATCAGCACTGTCCAGACAGAGGGTCAGGGATCATGCAGCCTCATAGAACAGTCAGAGGAGAAAACTCCTCCTACAAACTTCAACCAGCGCTCGGCTGGACACTGGTAGAAGTTGCAAGACTGCTATATACTGCTGATGAAAAAAGGTATTTAGAAGTTTATATTTACTAAAATAATTGCATATACATGTTCTGTGTACTGTTTGAGACCAGATTTAGTGATTGCAGGGTCCTGGGTTTAGGAACACTAACAACAATCCCAAAGCGATGCTATCATGCATGGAAGCATCAACTTGGCTGTGTATAGAAGATGTCTGAAGCTGACCATTGGCCATGATAAAGTGAAACCCTATAGTGATATCTAGCTTGTGGGCCCCCATATCTGGCCAACTAGCTTGACAGCTAGTATATAGCAGATGGAAACCATCCAATAACTGAGATACTTGCACAACAGATACTAAAACTTGGTGGTTGTACAGCAGATATATCTCAAGCAGCTATCCAGAGTACATCATGCACCCAAATCTCAACCAGCTTGCCAGAGTACATCAGATCCCCAAATCTCAACCAGCTAGCCAAAGTACATCACGCCCCCAAAACTCAACCAGCTGGCCAGAGTACATCAGATCCTCAAATCTCAACCAGCTACCAAAGTACATCACGCCACCAAATCTCAACCAGCTAGCCAGAGTATATCAGATCCTCAAATCTCAACCATCTGGCCAGAGTACATCACGCCCCCCAAATCTCAACCATCTGGCCAGAGTTCATCACACCCCCAAATCTCAACCAGCTGGCCAGAGTTCATCACACCCCCAAATCTGAACCAGCTTACCAGAGTACAAAACACCCCCAAATCTCAACCAGCTCTGTAACCTGGTGGATAGTGTGCTAAAGACCTAACAATCATCTGGCTTATATATAAGGGATCATCCAACTTGCTGGCCAATGTTCCGAAGGCCTCCGAACATGGACTTAGGTCTTCTAAGTGATGGCTAGTGTACAAACAAATTTCTAGTTGGTGGATAGTGTGATGGCAAACTCCCTACTTAATGGCTAGCATATGCTGGAGTAGCAACAAGGTATCTAGAATAATGAAGATCTACAAACATTGTGAATAGCTGCACCGAAGGCACCCTAAGCTGGTGTCTAATATATGAAGACCTTCCAAGCTAGTGGTTATTTCACTGAAGACCTTTCATATATGGTAGCTGGTGTAAAGCAATACCAGCATTGTGACTAACAAACATGCCAATCTGGAATTAGCCTTAGGCATGTATTGTAAACTGGTGGTTAGTGTAGACCAGATCCTCTACAGCTGCCAGTCCATAATGTCCATAGTGTGTGTCCAACCAGACCTACAAAGAGTGCAGGAATTAAAAATGGAACACTAGTTCACCAAGTCACAGGAAACCTACACTGAAATAAATACAAAAAATACAAAGGCTTCATTTCCAACGACCTGAAAATGCTAGTTGCCTGACATAATAATTTGAGACTCAGAACACACATGCAGATTAGAAAAGAAAGAGGTGAAGTTGGGACTCTTAGGGTTTGTTTACACATATGGCACTCTCTACCAGGGATCTGCGGTGGATATACTATTAGAAAACGAGCAGCATGCCTGTTTTTTTTTTCCAGCCTAATAGGAATTTTCCATTTGAATACTATGCCACAACCCAAAGCCAGGCATTCAGCGTGCAGTTGCAGCACGTCCCCATTCATTTGAATGCATTATGCAGTGGTACTGCTTACCGAAAGAGCATTACTGTATAATTTTTGCTGCATCTGGTCCGTGGTAATATGCACTACACCTTCCGACCACCATTGCACACTTTAAGTGGACAGTCAGGGGCTATCATACAAAGGATTATCTTACCTTTATGTCATCCCTTGGCCAAGAGTTCAGCATGGTCGCAATGTGACCCTTATCATGGATCGTTATAAAAAGACCTCTGAAAAAGAAGCAAAAAAAAATAAAAAATCTATTAGTGCCTTCATATATTTATCTTCTTTCTGATGTTTATTTTGTCTGGGGACACTGACATCTGTAACAGAAAAATAATGGCAATGCTTCTTAAAAGCTTCTCAATGTCTAACATTTGAGAAACTTCTTATGTGGAAGTAATGATTAAAGCTGAAGTCTAATCCACTTATATTTGGTCTTCCCTGGTTCCTCCCTCCCCCTCATCGTCAGCATGTTCAAATTTTTTTTTTCTTTTTTTAAATAAAACATTCCTGTTTCTATTGCTTGGTCTCTGTCCTTCTCTATTAAATGCAAGCAGATCATGGTTGCTGGGAGGGGCCGGCAGGGTGCCATACATACATACACTATATTAACAAAAGTATTGTGACGCCTGCCTTTACACGCACATGAACTTTAATGGCATCCCAGCCTTAGTCTGTAGGGTTCAATATTGAGTTGGCCCACCCTTTGCAGCTATAACAGCTTCAACTCTTCTGGGAAGGCTGTCCACAAGGTTTAGGAGTGTGTCTATGGGAATGTTTGACCATTCTTCCAGAAGAGCATTTGTGAGGTTAGGCACTGATGTTGGACAAAAAGGCTTGGCTCGCAGTCTCCACTGTAATTCATCCCAAAGGTGTCCTATCAGGTTGAGGTCAGGGCTCTGTGCAGGCCAGTCAAGTTCCTCCAGCCCAAACTCGCTCATCCATGTCTATATGGACCTTGGTTTGTGCACTGGTCCAAATCATTTGGTGGAGGGGGGATTATGGTGTGGGGGTTGTTTTTCAATGGTTGGGCTTGGCCCCTTAGTTCCAGTGAAGGGAACTCTTAAGGCAGTGGTGGCGAACCTTGGCACCCCAGATGTTTTGAAACTACATTTCCCATGATGCTCAACTACACTGCAGAGTGCATGAGCATCACGGGAAATGTAGTTCCAAAACATCTGGGGTGCCAAGATTCGCCATCACTGTCTTAAGGCGTTAGCATACCAAGACATTTTGGACAATTTCATGCTCCCAACTTTGTAGGAACAGTTTGGGGATGGCCTCTTCATTGTTCCAACGTGACTGAGCACCAGTGCACAAAGCAAGGTCCATAAAGACATGGATGAGCGAGTTTGGAGTGGTGGAACTTGACTGGCCTGCAACGCGCTAGAACACCTTTGGGATGAATTAGAGCGGAGACTGCAAGCCAGGCCTTCTTGTCCAACATCAGTGCCAGACCTCAAAAGTGCTTCTGGAAGAATGGTCAAACATTCCCATAGACACACTCCTAAACCTTGTGGACGGCAATCCCAGAAGAGATGAAGCTGTTATAGCTGCAAAGGGAGGGCCAACTCAATATTGAACCCTACGGGCCAAGACTGGGATTAAAGTTCATGTGCGTGTAAAGGCAGGCGCCCCAATACTTTTGGTAATATAGCGTAGTTTACTGAAAACATCACAGGACCCCGATTCAGTACTCCTTTCAAGAGCCCTCAGCCTTGATGTAAGCAGTGTGCTGGCTCTTGGGCGGTCACTGTCATGCAAATATTAACATGCCTTAAAGTGGAACTTAACTCATTACAGCAACCTTTTCTTATTTTGTTCCTCACTGCCCCCGTCTACAAAAATGGGAAAAGATTTTATTATACTTGTTAAATTGCTGCAATGCAACGTATACATTTGCTATGTATGCTTTAACTGAGGATCTTTGGACTGTATGTGTTTATGTCTAAATAAAAAAACTTCTTTTGAATAAAGAAAAAAAAAAATTGCTTCAATTCCTGCCTAGGCTGGGCTCTGCTGGCTCATGGTATTGCTAATTCACACCTATCCAAGAAGGCCGTGTGTTACTGAGGGCGCACACAAGATTCAGCGCATACACAGATCGCTGCAACTGTGTGGTGCATCTGCGCACACGTGGGGAGGATTTCTTAGCATACGCTCAAATGTGCCATTGGCTTCTGCAGCGGTCAATCAAATTCAGCGATGAGCAGGGTGCGGGGCCAAGCAGCACTGCGCGTATGGGGGCACTCAGCGGGAGGGAGGAGCCAAGAGTGCTACCAGGGGATCCTTGAAGAGTAGGATCAGTCTTGAGATTTACACAGCTCTGCTAGACACTAAACTTACAGTAGTTTGGCAATACATGTTGGTCAGCTCTCTGCCCCCAACCTGAGATTGGGCAGTGAAGAAGCAGCAAGATACTGATAAGACATCCCACTGCCTTGTCATTCTGTTGGGATGTTCCTTCTTGTTTGGCTCCTAGGGTTGTCCCTCCCTCTCCCAGTCTATACAGGGGAATAAAAAAAAGAGCTGATAAAAACAGATTTATGTACTTACACTAGCTGCATTTAAAATACAATTTATACTGTTTATAATATTTACGGCAGGCCACAGATGGAGTGAATGGAGGAAAGAAAGTCACTCAGTTCTTCCAGCGGGGGGGGCTGTCCCCATCAGGAGAACAGAGTACTTGTTATAGCCGCGAGCCATAAACGCATGTAAAATCCAGCAGGTTGGTTGTACCCAAGAAGATCGATTGATCAACTTCGGTACATGAGGCTACGTCATCCTCGCCAGGGTAAAACATAACCAAGCAAGGATGGTACCACCAAAAATGGAGCTTTCCAAAAAAAAAAAAAGAAGAAGAATGAAAGATGAACTACAGGTATGGATATCTGAAACATACAGTAGTTATTGGTCCGATGGACCAATGTAACTATGTATATAGAACAGTATAAATGATTAAACGATCGAGGATTCAAAAGTTAACCTCCGAGAATGCATGCATTAGTTTAATGAGTTGTGATGAGTGGTGGCAAAAGCTTGGATACAAGGCGGTGGATTCTCAGAGGACACTTGTGTACCATATAGTACATGCTGTTTATGATGGGGATCACTAATCTCTGGCAAGTGGATACCTGTTGCGCTGTGATGGTGTGAATTCACCGGATGGATTACATTCACTGATGGGAATTTACACTGGCACTGTGTGTAGGCAGGTGCAGTCTATTTTCTGCACTGCAGGTGGCGCTCGACCTCAGCCGCAGTGCAGAGGGAGATGAAGTCAGGAGGAACATGGTTCCTCTATGGTTTTCTGGGTCACTGGGGCAACATTCCAGTTGCATGCTGGGAGCCTATGTGACTAATGTGGGGACAGGTCCTCTATCGGTCATGAACAGTATTTATGGCAGGGAAAGATTCAAGGTGAGTGGGGAAAGCATAGGGACCGGCTACTTTTCCTGGAAACCTCCCCACTTGGGCACAGCCCGGTCAGGCCACATTCCACCCCTCAAGACAGACGCTGTCAGATCGGCTAAGGCCTGCACGGCTACACTCTGCTATCATCTATGAGCATTCGTGTGTGCAGTCTATTGTATTAGGGTGTGCACCCCAGAGCACAAACACACATCTGGGTATATCAGCAGAGCAGTGGACAGTTTCAGTAGAGCAAAGATTGGTGTCAGTAGGGCAGTGGACAGTGTCAGTAGTTTTTTATTTTTATTATTTTTTACAATAATATTTATTATTTTTTTTAAATTTTGTTTAGGCACCCTGTGGGGCTTTGGTGAAATATCAAGGGTCTAAACAGACCCCTGATGTCTCACTTTTGAGACAGAGAAAGAAACTGAGGACAGAGATTCCCCAGTCCCTTTCTCTACAGCCTGCAGGAAACATAGTTTACTAGGCTTCAGTTAAGACAGGAGCGATTGGTACAGATCACTCACTGTGTTCATTCAGAAAAGAAAGGAGGGTTAATGAAATATTTAACAGCCCCTTACATGTTTCTTAGAGGAGGGAAGCTGGTAGCACTGCAGGGGGGGAAGACAAGAAGCATGGGGAATGGGCATTACATGGGGTGATTAGGGTGTGCTCAGGCACACCCCATGCACATGCCTACGTCTATGAGTGATCCCGGTTGGGCTTCCTTCTGCTGGGCTTGTTGTAAACTATTTTTCTTTGACTTCAATAATAGTTCTTTTAATTGCATCTGGACTGAGTGTGTGTTGTTGCCGCTGCACCACACTGCACCCACCCAAATGTGGGACATTGCTTTGATGATTTGACGCATTATTATGTGGATTTGACATGGAGTGATCTCACAAAAACTTTATAGAGGAAATATTTATTTACGGTGTTTTATGTATAATTATAATTCTCACTTGAGCACTGGATATTAGTCATTGGCCAGGTATGGTGAACAATAGTTACATTAGTCCAAGCTGGACCAATGTACAGTAACCACGTATAAAATATCCATACCTGGAATTCATCTTTAAAGAGGAGTTCCCATTTTTTTAAAAAAATTAAAAGTCAGCAGCTACAAATACTGCAGCTGCTGACTTTTAATAATCAGACACTTACCTGTCCAAGGGTCCAGCGATGTGGGGGATAGAAGCTCCACTCATCTCCCCCTCCGTTCGGCGGCCCCGGCATTGCAACTGTGGGCGCCCGGCTGTGGCTCCACAGCCGGGCACCCACTGCGCATGTGCGAGCGACGCCGCACGCTGTGATTGGCCGCTCAGTCATCTGGGACCTGTAATGTGTCCCAGATGATTGACAAGAGGGGGCAGAGCTGAGCCCTTCCTGCGCCGAGGGGAAGTGATGTCACCAGTCCAGGCACTAAAGGAGGCAGACTACGAGGGACCCCCTAGCAACAACCATTTAGAGGTGAGTAAAAAAAATTTTTTCCAAATATCTTTTTTTTTTTTTTTTAGGAACATTCATGCTTTTTTTAAGTACTTTAAGTAGTGTCCATGATACTTTATTTGCACAAAGTTACATTTTTAGGAGAAGCGTTCTTGGTTCTACATGGCGCTAGAAAATGGGGACACCCCCAAAGCTTGTCCTGAAAATTTAATTATAAATAAATTTAAAAAAAAGTTTTATAGATAGTACTTAAAGCGGAAGTAAACCCATCCATAAAACTGTTTCATTTCCGGCACGTGCCAGAATTGTAACACTCTCATTGGTTGTGCTCTTAACCAAACTATCCAATGGCTGGTGTCATAACTGATCACTTGTGCAGCATCATGGCAGTTGTAGATTAAACAGAGGCAAAGATGGCAGCTTCCTTGGCTAGAAAACGATAGGGGGGTTTACGTACACTTTAAGTGTGCTTATATCTGCCTGGAGTTTAGCTTTTATATAAAATAGAACTATAGGCAGGCTCAGCTCTGCCACTGTTTACTCAGAAGTTGTCTTTTCAGATCTACCAAGGGCATGCTTGATGAAAGACACTGTAAGCTGGATAAAGCTCCCCTCTGTGATTAACAGTGCTACAAAAATGAAAATCCAGACAGCATTTCATAATGATAACGTTATATCTTGAAGCATTTTCAAATCCGACTCTGTCTCTAAATGCAGCAATTTGCTTGTTGTAAGGAGCACAAAGGCTGTTCCTGTGAATCCCTTTTAAAGATCTAAAGTGCTTTTTTGGCATCAATGAAGATATTTTATAGGCTCTCAATAAGCGAGAATACTGTCTGCACAAAGGCATTGTGGTGGAAGAAGAAAGAGTCAGAATGGAGTTGCCTCCTAAGCAGGCCCTCTCCATGGTGGAGTGTTGCTTTTCGAAGACAGAAGAGAAAAATTATGTAATGGGAAGAAAACGGCTCTCTTTAATACCAGATCAAATGAAGATGATCAGTTCCACCATTCATATCATCACGGCTAAGAGGGGAAGAGAAGAAAGCCAAGAAATATATGCCATAATTAAAATGAAATCAGAAATTCCGGACCTTTTAGGCAACCGTTTCTGGGAAGATTAAAAAACGAGCTTATCATCACAGAACTATTGAACCCAGGAGACGGTGCCAAATTTGTCCCAGATGTTCACATGGTTTTTTGAAATTCTGTTTAAAATGAATGTAAACTCGATTACTAAAATCTTTTATCAGCTTTAAGTTAACGCAACTTCGAAAGACATTTTTTTTTTAATCTGCAGCTTTTATTAAAACACCAGCTAGTTTTCTCTTTTTCCCCTATAAACCTAAAAATAAACATTGGTAACTTCAAGATAAATCAGAATTGTGTTTTTAGAAAAATGTACCTTCGTTGTTATATGGTGCCATGTACAGTATGTGCATTAATCAAACACCATTAGATAACAAGTAGACCAATTTATTTAGTTATTTGTTTATTATGTTTCATGTTTTGGAATCACTTGTGGTATTGCTCATTTTATTTTTTTGCGGTTTGATCTCTCCCCGTACTTGATACAGCCTGCTATAGATCTTAAGCGCGACAAGGAGTGCCCACAATTTTAATTCTAATATGGTTCCTGTGCTGACCCCTTTTTTTTCCTTTTTTTTTTAAATTATGCACACATACAGTATATGTTGCAGTATGATTTATAGGTCAGTGATTTTGCATATCTTTGTTAGTAGTTGTTGTGGCCTCGCTCCTGGTTCACTGCAATATATGGTAGTGTTGCTGTGTATTGGGGTTGAGGCCGTTGATGCTGATTTGGTCTCTTCTGCATGTGTGGAGTGCTGGAGCCGGAGTCTCATTTATGCCGCCTCAATGCTCCAAGGATATGTACCGAACACTTGCTAATTAGGAAACTCGACAAAATCAATCTCCTGTGCTCAAGAGAAGTGTACTGACCAAAGACATCTATACCATGGGTCTCAAACTGGTGGCCCTCCAGCTGTTGTGAAACTACAAGTCCCATGAGGCATTGCAAGGCTTACAGTTAACAGCATGACTTTCACAGGCAGAGGCATGATGGGACTTGTAGTTTCGCAACAGCTGAAGGACCACCAGTTTGAGACCCCTGATCGATACTCTTTAGAAGATCCAATTATGCATTATTGTGTAAAAAAAAGACAGATGTTTACTCACAAACGACATCGGCAATAAGAAACATCAAAGTCCATGTGTACTTGAAACAGTCTGGTCAGCTAGACAAGTCCCAAAATGTGAGAAGACCGTACAAATGGTTGACACGTTTCGAGGAGGGATCCCCTCTTCCTCAGAGCCAACCTTTCAGGAAGAGGGGATTCCCCCTTGAAATGTGTCAGCCGTTTGGATGGTCATCTCAGGTTTTAGGACTTGTCTAGGTGAACAGGCTGCGTCAAGTATTATTATTATTATAAATGATTTATATAGCACCAACAGTTTGCACAGCACTTTACAACATGAGGGCAGACAGTTACAGTTACAATACAATACAGGCGGAATTAGAGGGCCTTGCTCATTAGGTCTTACAATCTAGGAGGAAGTACACATGGACTTTGATGTGCCTTATTGCCGATGGCGCTTGTGAGTACACATCAGTCTTTTTTTTACACAATAAAGCTATTACAAAGGTAATGTGCTAGGTTGGTGCGCCCTCAGGGGGTTATTTACTAAAACCAAAGAGTGCAAAATCTGGTGCAACTCTACTTAGAAACCAATCAGCTTCCAGGTTTTATAGTCAAAGTTTAATTGAAAAAGCTGAAGTTAGAAGCTGATTGGCTACCATGCACAGTTGCACTAGATTCTGAGTGCACCAGTTTTAGTAAATCTACCCATCTGTTCCTTGTTTTTGCAGTACTTGATAATTAGGAACAGCTGTATGAAGTTTATATAAGTGACTCTGGATGTTCAGATCCATTAAGTTGATCCTTTCCCCCACTAGGTCTGTACTAGCTTGTCATTTTGATTTTACACAATATAGTGGATTGCTTTGCAGTGCATTTGTCTGGATCTTTTTGTCTTCTATAGACACATCTTTGGAATTATCACGTTACTCCATGTTTTTGGTGACCATACACTGTGCTGAGCTTACTGTTGACCCTTACACGGTTTTGAAATGTACTTTTCCTGATGCATTACCCAAAAAATAAAGAATGCGTAAAATAAAATAAAAAATTGATAAGGGATTATATGGCTATGAAGGTCGTTGTTCAGGTGCTTCCTTTTATGGGGTGACAAAACTGTCCATGTACCCCAACTGTGCTTCAGTGTGTTCAACCGGTCATATGGGCTTCCAATAGAGACCATCAACGTTGTTGCCACCATTTGGAACCAAGCCAGCTTTGTTTACACTGCCTTCATCCCTACAAAATACATTTTTAAAGAATAGGTAGAAGCAGTCTGAACATTGCAGATACTGTTAAGCCCGCCCCCCCCCCCCCCCCCCTGCAAAGTGTAAACTGGGGCCATTTTGCCCAATAGAACTGGGTACCAAGATATTTAGCAAGGGGCAAACTGCCTACCAATTGTCCAAAAAACCACAGAAGATGACCCCATTATGAACAAGCCCTAAGTGTAAAGGCAATGAAGCAATAAAATAATCAATATAAAGGACTATCACATAAATGCCACAAAAAATGGATTGTGTTCAATAGTGAAAAAAAAGCAAACACCCAAAATGTTATATGAACCATGATTGTGGCAATCATGGGATCCCCTATGCAGATAAATCCCCTTAAAGATCATCTCTGGGCACAGAAATCCTCATTTAAATCTATTACTCAACAGCCACAAAGGGTATAATTTCACTTTGTGTGAATCAAATACCTTAGCAAACCCAAATATTACCATATAAAGTAGCAGTGACATCTTCATTGTACATTACATAGCCTGTGCATAGAGCAGAGCTGTGGGAGGGGCCCAGTAAACCCCATCCACCACAGACTCCCTGCAGTAAACTACAGGAGTGGGTGGAGACAAGACCAGTCGCCCTGCACAAGAAGAGAGGGAGCAGCAGTGAGCGGTCTTTATTACGGGAAGTTCCTGCACAGAGGTAAAGTCTCAGACTGGATTACTGCACAGATCTGGAAGAAATACACACAGCACACCAAGAGTCAAGAATACACATGCATCTCGTATTTGGACAATATTTGTTTATCCCTGAGTCCAGCTTTAAAAACCCTTATTAAATTGATAATGGATTCCTGGAACAGCACACAAGTTTATTGCTCTAAAATTCCTTTCAGACATGACCTTTGTGTGGGTTACTATACGGAGAGGAGAGATTTTTCTGAGTCCCCAGCAAAACATGGCAATTATGAAGGTCAAAGATAGTTCTCATAGTTTTCCGCTTAGCAAACGTACAGAGAAAATATTTTTTTCCCCTTTTTGAGGACAACCGTTCTTTACTAAACTTTAGTTTGCCAATCTGTACGTACCCCCTCTCTGACTTGTTGCTAAAATAATATTTGGATGGGATTACATTTAATCTAAACAAACTCAGAAGGGGATGAGTTGGGCATGAGAAAAAGCAGCGGTTTATTCATTGATGGATTTATAGGAAAATAGGTTGGACAGATTTAAAGGGTATGTACAGTATTTGCAAAAAATAAAAATTGTATTAAAAGGGGGCTTAGAGAAAAACACATGCCTCCTTAGCATAATATAAATTAGTAGCAACAAGGATGGGTGTTAACCACTCACATCTCTCACATTTTGTTGAGAATCGTAAGTTGCAGTAACAGATTCTTCCAACCTTGCCATAATAGTGAAGTCAGATATCAATGGTCATCTGTTTAGTCATAATACTTGGTGCAAGTTTAGAGAGGGTCCTGCCAGTATTTACAGGAGACAGGAGGTTCCTCTGTGCTACTGTAAGGAAGTATACTGTATCTAGTAGTGATTGGTCTTATTCAACTGGACTTTCGCTGTACTGTATTGTAGTGCTCTGAAATGTTGAAGACATTTTATAGCTTCTCCGTGCCACTTCTTTGGTTCCAATGAGTGTCAGGAAGATACCCAGCATTGATATTCACACCTTACTCCAATCACCATGAAATGTGTTAATGTTGATTGCCCAAAAGCAGGGGTGGGAAGCGTGAAAGTTGTGTTCCCATCCTGTCCTAGTTCCAAGGGTTTTTCCTCTTTCGAGAGGACATCTGGTTTACAGTTGAAATGAAAGAAAGTCATTCTTTAAGAGGCATTAATGATGTTGATACTACTTCATTGTGATTGAGTTATAATAATGTCATGCTTGCAAGTCCATGATCTTTTATATATAAAAAATGACGGGACACGTTCTCCAATGCAAAATATTCTTTTATCACCGATTGTTCTTTCAAAACAAGACAGTTTGATGCTACTGTACAGTTACAAGCATACCATGCTCTTCATCAGGCTTTGGGCCCAAAGAGCATGGTATGCTCGTTACTGTACAGTAGTCATCAAACAGTCTTGTTTTGAAAGAACAATCAGGGATAAAAGAATATTTTGCATTGGAGAACGTGTCCCGTAGTTTTTTCTATTGAATATCAGTGGAAAATTGGGAGTCAACCCTGACACTATACTCCAGAAAGGAACAGAGGAAAGAAAATGAAAGAACCCACCCTATTATATATATATATATATATATATATATATATATATATATATATATATATATATATATATATATATATATATATACACACATACACACACAATTTTTCACACACTTACTCACCACCTTTTAACATTTTATGCTTTCTCATTCACACACTTAAACACTTTTTGTTCACCTTTTCAATACATGCACTCACCCATTCTATACACATATAATAATGTCATCTGATAAATAATATTTCCCTTATTCCTCTTCTTGCATCCTTCCGTGGGTTAGGAATTGCAATAAGACAATTCAGATACAGCATTGGTAAGCTAGTATAGTTTAAACTTCTGAGTTTTTTTTTTTTTTTAACATGATTAGGTTAAGAACACAAACACTTGCATACATAGGTGGGGATACAGCTCACTAGGTGCTAGGACATCACCTTTAAATACTTAAATACTTAACTAATTACTATAATATATCTCAGGTGTCGTCCATCGCCCCCCCGCCCCAATTTGGCCCCACGGGGTGTGACTTCTTGTAAGCCTCTTCGATGCTGGTGTCCGCCTGGAGGGATGGGGATTGACGCATGAGGATCCCGGGATCAGTGTTCCCCTTTGGGGAAACCTCTGGATATGTGACTGTTGGTTGAAACTCACCCATTTAGTGGTAAATATAACAATATCAAATATACATATACAGTTTCTAATGTGATGCAAGGTGCGGCTATATTGAAACTTTTGATATATTTCACCAGAATACAATCCCCTGAAGAAGACCGCAACAGCACAGGTCAAAACGCGTCGGGGTATTCATGTGGATGTCTATTAATGAATTGATTCTGTGTTTTTAATGAATTGTACCAACTCAGATGGAATATTCTGAGATATGTCCGTAACCAGAGTTTTGTATTTGTACAACAATTTTGAAAAATGACTTGCAAGTTGTGATTTGCACAATAAATGATTTTACTACTTTTACTACATTTTTTGTATGAATATATTATAATTGCCGCTAAAAAGCCCCCTGGGGAATTTTCCAATTTTTGTTCTTCTGCAAGAGAGCGCAGACATACCGCAGGGGACGGTCAGGTTTGGGAGTGGGGGTCCCGCACAGCTCTCCATTCCTATTATCTATATATCAGCCGATCTCTCCCGAGCATACAGGGCGCATGGGGCAGGGCCAGAGCATCAGTGGAGCTCCCGGCTCTGCTCCCTCTCTACTAGCTGGGGAATACAGAGGTCGAGTGGGTGAGGTTCCTACTTAGCTCCTACTACAGCCTCTCACTCCTGAGCATAGAGGCTGCATAGGGTGGGGTCAGAGCATTACTGGAGCTCTCGACCCCGCCCTATCTCTGCTGGCTGGGGAACACAGCACTGCTTCCCTAGTGTGCTATGCGGTGCCATCAGCGGGGCCTCAATTTGTGGGCAGTGCAGGCTCAAATCAGGCCAATGGAGCAGAGATCACAGTGAATGGAGGAGTTCCAAACACAGGTGTGTGCCGGATGTGCTTAGGCACACCCTAATCACCTCGTGTGCATAAGCATTATCACTCTGTATGCAGGTGGGGAGATAGGAATGATCGTCACACACCTTTCACTGCGCTGGCAGGTAGATCAATGTACCATATATAAGTAGACACACACGTATGTGTGTTTGAACTTTGGGGTGCACCCCCTAATGCAACAGGCTGCACACACCTATGATTCCAAAGCTAATTTATAAACTTTACAAAGGCAAGCCCATGACTTAATCTTTGGTGAGTCTGAAGACTATATTCATGCTGGATAAACAGAGCAGACAGATGATGCTTCCTAGTATCACAACAAATACAGAACTACGGGTATAATAGTCTAGTCTAATCTAATTCCAGATTGATGTGCAAACATACTGACATATCTCTTTTATGAAGGATTACACATATGATATCAGCAGATGGGTTGCCAAGGAAATAAAACAAGACGTAAGGAGTATGTATAGAGTCAGGATCATTAAAAGAAAAAAAAAAAATGTTTTTGGTTAAATAGCTATTTTTTATTTAAAAGGTATGCAATATATTTTTATATATTTTTGTCATATATAAAATCTTTGGTTTACAAATAAATATTTAAAGTTTAAAACCCTTTTTCTATCTAGATTTGTATAGAATAACGAGAGGACAGATTCCCTGTGGGATTTTCATTTCTGTCTGTGTCTCCGTTAGGGAGATTCGCTCGCTCTACCTGCCATGATCACCAATGTCACCGGGAATGAAAGTAAGGGTATATCCAAAGTGAAGGAAAATCTTTCTAATTAGGTACAAATGGGCAAAATTTTTTTATAACTCTTGCCTACTCTTTCCAAAATAAAAAGAGAATGTTTTGGATTTAGCCAAATTTTAATACAGTGATTCATGCCCATTTTACAGAGAATTAGGGAATTTTTTTAAAAATAGGGAGCATAGCAGAAGCAGTTTACTTTCAGACTCTCTTTGTTTCAAACTCCATATAGCTATGTATGCAGAAAAGAGGGAGATTGTGTAAATTACAACTTGAGCTACAGAACTCTGTAAGCAGCCTTTCATTAACAGACTGCTAAGTGGTAAGGTGTGCCTTCTACAGTTACCCAATGAGTTTAAAAAAAAAAGAAAAAGAAACCTGCCTTACACAAACTCCCAAATGTACCTTTGGCAAGAAAAAATGAAAGGCTCATTGCAAAAAATCTATAAACTGTGCTTCGGGTGCCTAAGATTTCACCCAAGCTCTAGGAAGACTTCTGGTAAAGCAGGGAGCCGATCACACAAGCAGCGTACAGATCACTTACAATGTTGCTGGAGGCTGATGGTGGTTGCCATTGTCTGAAACTTTTGCTAGTTTTAGAAAATCATCGCTGGATGCAGATTAAAGTAGAAAGGTACCATTTAATATTATTAAATTACAAACTGGATTGTATAGCAATTTTTTTTCATCTTATATCAGGGGTGTCAAACTCAATTTCATTGGGGGCAGCATCAGCACTATGGTTGCCCTCAAGGGGCTGGTTGTATCTGTAAGACTATATACAGTAAATGTATTTATGCTTTATCATATTAAATAATTGCCTCTACCTTTGATTATTACTGGTTACTATGCATTAGGGTGAAAAAACTCCTGTGTTGTAGCTGCCCCCCCCCCCCCCAGAGCCCCCCTTTTACTTGCTTAAACCCGGTCTTTCCAGTGACAGGGAAGAGAACACCAGCTCCAGCCGGTGTCTCAGGTCCTGATTGGATAGACTGATAGCAGCGCAGCCATAAGCTTCCGCTGCTTTCAATCAAATCCAATGACGTGGGAGCTGGGTAGTGGGGCCAACTCTTGCTGTCTGTGTCAATAGACGCAGCAGCAGGACACAGGAGCACGCACACACGAGTGCCCCCACTCAAAAAAGAGGAGAAGCCAGGAGCAGCACTGTGGGACCCCAGAAGAGGAGGATCGGAGCCACTATGTGTACCAGATGGGGAAAGTCTGAAAAGGAGGATCACACACCGCTGGTGAACAAAAAAAAAAAAAAATCAGCCGGAAAAAATAATTACATGGAGTTAACTAAGAGTAAAGTAAGGGTTAATAGAGGGTTGAACAGAGGAACATTTAATAAAAAACAAAACAAGAAAATGTTTTTTTTACAAAAAATAAATAAATTAGATTCTGGTCCCTTAATGCAGATTAAACAGCACAGTGCTTGTGCTGTGTAATCTGCCCCCCTCTAAACTGTGAAAAAAAACCTAGCTGATCCTGCCACTTCCAGTATCCCCCTCTCTGTACTGACCAGAGTGGTCAGTTTGTGCCCCTTCGTCATACACAGCTCACCTCTCTGCTCTTCTCCCTCACCCTCCCTCCCTGCCTGTCAGCTCCGTATCTATGTCTCTGCCTCCCCACCGCCCCCACCCGCCGCCACTATTAGTACAAATATAAAACTTACAATGGTCACTGCCAGCCCCTCTATTATAGGCAGGCATACCACCCTGTGTAAGTCTTTTCTAAGAACGAGGATTGTAAATACATATTTAGGGCGATCTTCAGGCCGATCACATGACTGGCGGCCGCTTTACAGCTCCGAGACAGGGTTTCTGCGGGAGGGGCTGAGCAGACATGTGACCTCCCCAGCTGAAGTCAGAGGGATATCTCTCCCGCAGAAGCCATGTATTGTAGCTGTATAGCGGCCATGAGTCACATAATCAGCCTGAAGATCGCCCTAAATAGGTATTTACAAGCCTCGTTTTTAGAAAAGACTTACACAGGGTGGTATGCCTGCCTTTAATAGAGGGGCTGCCAGTAATTTAGAAGTTTTGAGTTAACACTTTAAACTGACTTCATCTGCAGATTGAAGTTCATCCCTTTGATCTGTAGATGAATAAACAGAAAGATACAAAAAGAAATAATGTTTCTTTTTATCTTTCTGTTTCAGTGGCTTAGCAAAGTTGTTAATAAACATTGCCAGGCTGCTTTTTTTTTTTTTGGACAGCTCCAAATTGCCAGGACCTTGTTTACACTTCAGCTGTCAACAGGGGAACCCCATTGACAGCTGAATGCATCATCGGTTGTTAAGGACATGGTGGCCTTGCTCCTTAAAGTGGTGTAAACCCCCCCGAGACATTTTTACATATAGGTAAGCTTATAATAAGGTTTACCTATATGCACTGAAAATATCTCCTAAACGTGCGTTGTTTAGGAGATATTTACCTTGTAGTGCGCCAATGACGTCATCCTCGCATGCACAGTGAATAAACGGCCCTCCGTGCCATTTCTTCCCCAGCGTGACTCCGGCCAGTCACAGAGCAGGAGTCCACGGCCTCGGAAGGAAGAGGGGCGAAGATGGATGCTTCCACCAGCGGGGACATCGCAGGCTTCGTTTGCAGGTAAGTGCCACATAATGGGCCAATATCGGTGCAAACCCAGTTTGAATTATGCTGGGCAGAAACAGCTGGCTCTTATCTTAAAACCCAGCTCTAGGCAGTTTTACATTTTGTTGCTTAATATTCTTTTTTTACTTATGTTAAAATTGTACAATTTTTTTTCTATTTCATAAGCTCTTTGTGAGCTCTGCTGAGTGCTGCTGGAGCGCTGTGCCTCCATTGCCCCTACTTTGTTGTGCTATTATCAAAGCACAGCTGCAGTCATCAATGCGCTGTACTCTTTGAATGGCACAGCCAGCTGGGACTGGAAAACGCTGAATAATGCTGGAAGTCATACAGTTAGCCTAAAGTCTGCAATCAGCCACTCGTGGAGCGAGGACATTGAACAATTACTGAATAGAGAAGACAGAGTTTGTAGTTCATCAGCCCAAGATAGACAAATCAAGGTGGGACAACCTCCACTGAAAGCAACTAACATAAAAAGACTAATTCACACATCAGACCTCCCACTGCCACACCAAAACACCACATTAATGCCCCGTACACACGGTCAGATTTTCCGACGGAAAATGTGTGATAGGACCTTGTTGTCGGAAATTCCGACTGTGTGTAGGCTCCATCACACATTTTCCATCGGATTTTCCGACACACAAAGTTTGAGAGCAGGCTATAAAATTTTCCGACAACAAAATCCGTTGTCGGAAATTCCGATCGTGTGTACACAAATCCGACGGACAAAGTGCCACGCATGCTCAGAATAAATAAAGAGATGAAAGCTATTGGCCACTGCCCCGTTTATAGTCCCGACGTACGTGTTTTACGGCACCGCTAGGGTTGTCCCGATACCGATACTAGTATCGGTATCGGCACCGATACCGAGCATTTGCCCAAGTACTTGTACTCGGGCAAATGCTCCCGATGCTTCCCCCGATACCTGGAAGTCAGCTGTGATCGGCGCGTGGGGGAGTTACAAGCTTCTCCCCCCGCCGGCTTTCAGCTGCTTTAGTGACATACAGCGGTGATCGGTCACCGCTGTATGTCACTGCATCCTCCTCCATGCCCCCTCCTTTCCTCTGTGCCTCTCAGCTGTCCCCTCCGTTCTGCTCTCCTTATCTGTCCCCTCCGTTCTCCCCCTCCTTCCTTTGTGTATGGAGAGAGCCAGCTGACTCTGTCCATTCACATAACTGAAACATTGTAATCTCCTGTGATTACGATGTGTCAGTTTATGAATGGAGAGGAGCCGCTGTCTTCTCTGCATTCATTCTCAGTGCAGCTGACGCTGCAGAGAAAGGGACTGGGGAATCTCTATCCTCGGTCTCTTTCTCTGTCTCAAGGGGGAGATATCAGAGGTCTGTTAAGACCCCTGATATCTCACCAAAGCCCCCCAACAGGGCTGATTAAAAAAAAAAAAACAAGAATAAAAAAATATTATTGTAAAAAATAAAAATTGTAAACAAAAAAAAAATAACACACACATACAACGTTCACCCCCTCCCTCCCCCCAAAAAAAGCAAGCACTGTTAAAAAAAAAAAAAAAAAAAAAAAAAAACTGTCACGTGACATTAAAAAAAAAGTATCGGTAATCGGTATCGGCGAGTACTTGAAAAAAAGTATCGGTACTTGTACTCGGTCCTAAAAAAGTGGTATCGGGACAACCCTAGTCACCGCGTTTAGAACGATCGGATTTTCTGACAACTTTGTGTGACCGTGTGTATGCAAGACAAGTTTAAGCCAACACCCGTCGGAAAAAATCCTAGGATTTTCTTGTCTGAATGTCCGATCAATGTCCGACCGTGTGTACGGGGCATAATGCTGCAACTCCCCCCCCCCCCCCCCAAAAAGGCAAAAAAGCAAAACAAAAATAACCTGTGAACTATGAAAATCCCAATGGTCACCAGAAGACACTACTGCACAGCGTAAGGCCTCATTCACAAAGGGCGTTCTACAGTGTACTTCCTTGCAAGGACCCACGGGTGTTCTGTGCATCCCCATGCAGACAGTCCCATTGATTACAATGGGAACACAGAGGCTCTGCATAGACACAGTCACTGTTCATAATCTGATATCTGTGTGGGTGCACGACCCCAAATGTACACTGTGTTCAGGGCCATGTACACAGATGTCAAATTGTGAGCAGCGTCTGTGTCCGTCTGCCACATTGTATGTGAGGTCTGTGTGTGAGGGAGGGGGGAATGGTACTGGGGACACAACTGGGAGGTGGGACAGAGTAGCCTATATTTGTGCAGGGGATGAAAGTATGTATGCTAGGAAGTGGGGGGAGAAACTGATTAGTGCTAAGAGAAGGGGTTTGGGTGGAAGTGTTAGGATGGGGAGGATTTGTGCCAGGAGAAAGGAAGAGGGGGAAATTGGAGATAGTGCTAGGATGGGGGGGGGGGGGGGATATGCTGGGAGGAGGAATTTGGGGAGTGGCGGCATAAGATTTGATCAAGGAGGGGAAATTTGGGGGAAGGGACAGGATTTGTGCTGGGGGGGTGATTTGTGGAGGATGTGCTAGGACTGGTGATATGGGAGATTAGTGCTGGAAGAGGGGGGGGGCGTGTGCTAGTAAGAATGGGTGGGGGGGATTTGCCCTGGGAGGAGGAATTTGGGGTGTAAGATTTGTTCTAGGGGAGAAGAATTGGGAGGGGGGATTTGTGCTGTGGGGAGAACTGGGGGGGGGGGCAGGGCTAGGAAGAGAGATTTGTGCTCGGAGGTGGGGGTTGGGTGGGGTTCTGCTGGATGGGGTGAATTGGGGGGTGCTTTTTTTTTCTTACACATGTAGCACCCTATAACTTGTGTAGGCGCTAGGGTGAGATTTTTGAGAGAGCAGGTAAAGCTAGGCCTGTTTGTTTTGATTTGTGGGACTGGGAGTGGCCTAGAGTAGGCTGGTGACTCACAGACAGCATCATCTTCTGGTTACCTCCCTTCTGCTTCTGGAGGCATCTAGAAGGGAGGAGGGGAAATAGGGTGGAGCTGTCTGGGGCGTTCTAAGGAGCTTTGACCAATCTTTAATTTCCATCTCTAAACCCCTGGCCTAGGTCACCCCCCCTCTCAAAACTGGGGGGCGGTGACCTTGGGCTAGGGGCTCAGAGCTGTGAAGGAACCCCACACAACCCAAGGGGTCTCCTGAACAAGAGCAGGAGATGACAGTGGGGAATTCTACCGGGCAAGTCTCCAGGGGGGATCCACCAGGTGTCGGTGAGCGACAGGCACAGCCGGGAGAGCTGGGAGAGGCATGCCGGAGCAGACTGGGAGGCAATCTGAGATGGATGTAAAGCCAGCGGGAGAGACCGTGACGTTACTGGCAGTGAAGTCGGGCTGCTGCAGCCAGGAGGGCTGTCAGGGTCTGCACTGGGATCAGTAGTCCACCAAAGAGGGCAGCTAGCACTAGAACTTTCTTGCTACACCATAGGGGCCCGCGGTCCCTGCCTGTAATAGGGCATCCTGCCAAGGCCTGGCTGAAACCAGTGTCAGGCCTGACCATGTGCTACTGGTAGCTGTGCCTGAATTGTGCTGGAGGGAAAAGGAGAGATAGTCTGCAGCAAGTGTTGTGCAGGAGGAGTGTATCTAAATTTTCCAAAACCATGCAAGAATCTTTTCTGGGCATCCCATAAATTCCTCAACCCCATCCAAGTTTAATCCCTCAATAAAATACCAAAAAAACAAAAAACAAAGCTGGACTGTTCATTGTCTGGAGAGTGACTGGAAGTGAATGCCAGCTGGGCAAGGCGACAGGTGGAATTACTACATTCTGTAGCCCCTAAGGGGGTACCGCTACACACACAATGCTCATACATCTGGGGGGAGGGGACTCTGGGACAATAGACGGCCTTGTCCCAGCACTGACGGGGATGCATGGAACACCTGTGCACCCCCATGCGGATTAACATGGCCCAATGTGAATGAGGCCTAAGAGCGTCTTGTGATATATGGACGCTCTCAGGATCCCTCCAGATGGATTGTGACTTCACCATATATAGAGTACAGAAGCCGAATTAAAGAAAAGTATATTTTCCAACTTTTTTTTTCTTTCTTTTTTTTTTACATCATTTAAAACAGTGTTTTGCAGTGGGGGTAAGAGGCTTGATGCATTAGGGGTTATTTTGTATTTTAGTGCAAGGTCTGCTTTAAGAGGGTGTATAGCAGAGTGCAGAGGTTCAATTATAAGAATCTTAAATAAAACCAGCAAAACAGCCACACTATTGCAAACACATGACCCGCTCTGCCTTTTGCTATAAGCTGTGGTAGCAAAGTAAAAAATAAAGCATATTTCATGGAAGCTAAAAGCCGCATAGTAATTGGGAGCCCATGCAAGCTGTAGATGGAGCTTTTATGTTACATTCAGTAAATTAGATGAAATACCGCTGAAAAAAAAAAAAGCTTTTATATTTGCTTTCAGATGGAATGATGCAACTTACATTTCAGATAGAGTTGATTCCCTTATGTAAACCATAAGTTAAATAATAGGTGCACTTTAAAACAAAGTGCACTTATCCTTTTTGCACAATTATTTGGATCTGACAACCGTGCTCTGCTGTTTGTTTACATCCAGCAGTCCACGTTTTCACTGTCCTAGCTGTGCCTGCGAACTAGTGGCCCAAAAGACTGATATTTGACCGTCTTCGGCCTCAGGACACAACCCCATAGAAGTCATGGGGCACTAACGCACAAGCAGGGACAGGACAGTGAAGACTTGCACTGCTAGATGCATACAAACAGAAGACCCAAGGTGGCAGGATGAAAGCAAGTATGTGAAAGGGAGGGTAGGTAAAATTAGGTTGGGGGGGGGGCGCAAGGATACATGGGTTTACTCTTTAAAAGGAGCACAAAATGTCTGACTTTTTTGTAGCTGTACTTCTCATTTTTTGGTCACAGGAGTACATTTTTATTAATGTAGTTTGATAGTGAGATATGGCCCATTTGCAGCTGACTGACTGGGCAATAATGTCAGGATCTATTCCAGCTGTCATCTGACAGCAGCTCTGCCTCTCGGCAGATAGTGGAGAACCAGAGCCAGCAGTGCCCACCACCTACCAGTCTGCCTCTCCCGTCAGCGTGCAGGTAGGTGCACTCTGTACTCCCCACTGTAGGTGGCGCTCGACCAAAGTGGCATTGCAGAAGGGTGAAGAAAGTCATAAGGAACCTGGTTCCTCTATGACTTCCTGTGGTCACCGGGGGGGGGGCAGCTGTCGGATCGGACGATGGCGCCCCATGTGACCTCAGCGGTCATGTTGGGTCAGAGCAGTGTCTATTTAAGACTCTGGCTCCTAGGTTTGACAAGCTTTGTGCAAGTGGCTAGTATAGAAACATGTTCTCCATCTGGCAGGCACAGTGTTTAGCGGCAAGAAAAGGTTTCTGAAGAGTAGGGAAAGTGCAGGGACTAGGCCATCTCCACTTAGGAAGCCTCCCACATTTGGGTGTGGACTGGACGAGCCACATTCCCGCTCCTTGCTGCAGAAGCCGTCAGCATCATTTCAAGAGTACCACCCTCTGCTAATGTTTGTAAGTGGCTCCGGTCAGCTGTTCCTACCCCCCGGGCCTGATTGTACATTGTTTGGACTTTCGTGATATACTGATCTCATCCACCTCGGCCTCTAAATGGTTTCTTTGCCACCGGTGCACCACACTGCACCCTACTCACAAGCGCTGAAGGAGAGGGGGAAATCCCAGCTGGGGGGCCACTGAGTGCTGCCAGTTCACATGATTGGTCAGCCCTGAGTGGTGAGTGTGTATGCTCAATTTTTTTTTTTTTTATAACCCCTAAACTTCTCCTTTAATTTATTTTAGGAAAACCACACTAATACCTTTGAAGCCAATAGTTATTGGCTGTTTGCTACAGAAAAATGGTAATGGATCCCACTCAGGACATCGACTGTGACCAAAATGGAACCAAGTAGTGAAAAATGGCCTCAATGATTAGGCCCATTAGGGGGCAAAATGCATCTGAAGGATCTCTCCTGCCGGTGGAGAGCAGAGCTGAAGCCATCTTACACTGCTTGGTTCAGTTTTGGTCACAGTGAGTCAGCGTCCGCAGTGTGATCGGTTGCCATTTTTCTGCCTGACAATCTGTTTTATATGATCGACACCAGTTTGTTACGTGTCATGTTGGCTGCCATCAGTGATAGGAGCATCAGGCTGGGTTTACACATATGCGGCCATGGTTTTCAGTGCTTCAGTCCGGTGCGTTTCTGTTCACTGGTTCAGGCGCAAATTTTTATCTGAAATTGTACAGGAACCGGTCCCAAAAACGCACAGGACCATTTTTGAAACTGCACCGCGGCCGCTCTGCACATGTGTTAACCGACTGCATTAAAAACCATCCACATTCACATGTTTTGCAAATTGGATGCGGTTGAAAACACATCCATGTGAACCCAGCCTAATGCCCCATACACACGGTCGGAATTTCCGACAGAAAAAGTCCGATGGGAACTTTTCATCGTATATTCCGACCGTGTGTATGTCCCATCGGACTTTTTAAGTCAAAAATTCAGACGGACTTAGATATTTTTCTGACGGAACAAACTCCGATCGGGAAAACCGCTAGTCTCTATGCTGTTCCGATGTACCAAAAATGATGCATGCTCTGAAGTACGAGACGTCGCACGTGTTGTCTTGGCGGCTGGAATTTGGTGTGACCGTGTGTATGCAAGACAGCTTGAGCGTAATTCCATCAGAAAAACCTACAGAGTTTATTCTGACGGCAAAACCGGTCGTGTGTACAGGGCATAAGAGCTGTACTTTTTTAAATTTGTATACATGAGAGCTATACTTATTGGCTATACCTATTGAATACAGAGATAAAGAGGTATCCTTTTTTCCTTTAATAATATAATTAAAGCTATGTATCTGGTACAAAGCATGAGAAAGTTATTAAAAAAGTTTATAAAAAAAATAAAAATAAAAAAAAGATGATTACCGTATATACTCGAGTATAAGTCGTTCCGAGTATAAGTCGAGGCCCTAATTTACCACAAAAAAATGGGAAAAACTTATTGACCCGAGTATAAGACGAGGGTGAGAAATGCACAGCTACTGTAAGTGGAAAAGAGGGTCAACAATGCCAATTTGCAGCATCACTGTTCCCATTTGCATGCCTCACTGTGCCCATTTGCAACCATAGGTCCCCTGAACTTCAAACTCAGTAGTTAAGGGTTCCTAGATGCCCCCTAGCTGCAGCCAAAATTTGGGGTCTCTGAACCCAAAGGGTCCCGAAATGACATTGCTGCAGATGGACACAGTTGACCGAATTTGGGGCCCCGTATCTCGGGGCTACTTAGTGCTAAGAACCCAAAATTTGGTGTGCAAACCCAGTGGAACTGGTACCATAAAATTTCCAAAGCTGTGGTTTCTAGCACCAAGTGGGCCCGAGATACAGGGTCCCAAATATCAGTTCAGAAAATGTCAAGCACTTTTTTGCAGCAGAGAATGACATTTTTTGAACCGGTTTTGGGGCCCCGTATCTCAGGACCACTTGGTGCTAGGAACCCCAGCTTTGGATATGTTATGGAACCAGTTCCACCAGGTTTGCGTACCAAATTTGGGGTTCCTAGCATTAAGTGGCCCTGAGATATAGGGCCCCAAATTCGGTTCAGAAAATGTCAAGCACTTTTCTGCAGCAGAGAATGACATTTTCCGAACCGATTTTGGGGCCCCGTATCTCGTGGCCACTTAGTGCTAGGAACTTCAGCTTTGGATATGTTATGGTACCAGTTCCATTGAATTTGCACACCAAATTTGGGGTTCCTAGCACTAAGTGGCCCTGAGATACGGGGCCCCAAAGTCGGTTTGGAAAATGAACTTTTTTTGCTGCAGAAAAGTGCTTGACTCGAGGGGGGCACTTTCAGCACAAAAAAATGTGCTGAAAAATTCGACTTATACTCGAGTATATACGGTATACAGAAATAATAAAAAAGCAAACGCATAAACAAGCTAAAAAATAGAAGTGGAGTAAGGAGTTATTTAGTACGGATTAGGATTAGCTAACAATTAACAGAGGTCAAATAAAAACAATAAAAAAAAAATCTTACTTGTGAAGTTGCTTAAAGAGTATGTACCTCATATGCCAAAAGTCCTTAACTGATTAAAGGCTAAATAACATAGGACTCTTCCACACACCTGGACTAACCAGTTATTTAATTCCTTGTGGATCGGTGACATAAAAAAAAAAAAAAAAAAAAAAAAAAAAAAAGGTATGCCTTCCAGGACTTAATTTAGGTACACACATTATATCTAGTATGCACTACCATTGGGCAAGTTCCAACGGAGGCAGCCATTAACTTAAAGACCATCAACCTAAAAGCACAGTGGGCAACCCAGTAAATAAACAGCAGGGGTAATCGTAAATTAAATAAATATCCAGGGGTAAAAGTTCCATGAGCCCCAGGGGCTGAAACATATCAGAGTTTTCTTCTATTTGTAAGTGGATGCAGAACCAAAATGCGCTTTTGTTTTAATATAATTCCCTATAGATGTGTTTTTAAGATGTTAAATGCCCACTGGCTTTAGATCACGGTCGCATTACCCCACACTGTGACACATAATAAGCCGCGCAGATTTTGGGTCACCTTATCTGAACTCTCTGTATTGTCTAAACCACAAGATCAATGACAGGGTATATAGGAAGTCCAGGCCCCGTACCATTTCCACGTTTTCCTAAGAGGACATAACTTTCATTTTACATTGCATGTTGATGACTTGGCCGGGACCCAGTAGATCGGTGCAGATAAGAGAAGCCATAGGTAATGAGGTCAGGGCTTATAAAAGACAGAATTTCGTTTTTTTTTAAGGTTTTTGATTATTTTGGTTGAACTGGAAGATGGGGTTCATGAGGAGTGGAAGTCCCAAATGTGAAAAATCATAAATTGGCAGGATGCCGGTTTGGGTGGGGAGCCGCACTTCCATGGAAACCATCTAAACAATGTTTTATCTTCAGTTCAATTGCTTTCTGCTGATCTAAAGAGGTTTTCCCCTAATTTCCTACTGAATAATTGAGGTTTCCTGAAAAGCAAATTCCTTCACAGTTCTCTTGTGAGTGCCGTACATATTTTCGCCTTTCTTGTTTACTTGCATTATAAGCTTAAAAGTGAAGCTGTGCTCTGGGAAATACCGCAGGCTTTTGTGTTCTGATTTTCATGCTTATTTCCTATAGTGAATCTGCGTAATAAACATGTCTATGAACAATTCTCCTGTAGGGTGTCAGTCCCCAAAAAATTGTGTATCCATAGCAATGTGGGACAAAAATTTTATTTGAACGCAAACTCAAAAAATTAACGTTTTGTCCACCATTACCCCATGCTGCTACTGTAAGAAAATAAATGACTGTCAGACCCCCGAATGCTTTTTTGTCTCCTGAAGTGGGGTTTCTTCAGGTTAGTATGGCTACCGACTTTTTTGGCAAAAGCAGCTTCTGTGTGATTGGTAGGGATGAGCTCAGCTGTGTTTGGATCCTAGTCCAAATCCAGCAGAGCTATCCCACCAGGAGGCAGTGTCTGTAGCCAAGGCATTCCCTTCCCCGCAGCCATGCAAATACATTTAGATTTTGCAAAAGTGCTTGACACAGTTCTCCACATACGGCTTAAGTGTAAGGTAAAGTCTACAGGCTTGGAAAGATCCGTTTTTAAATGGATAAAAAATTGGCTAAAAGACCGAATTCAGAGAGTAGTGGTTAATGATTCTTACGCTGAATAGTCTAGGGTTATTTGTGGTGTACCCCAAGGTTCAGTGTTGGGATCTTTACTGTTTAATAGATTTATAAAATGATATTGGGTCTGGGATTAAAAATACCATTTTAATCTTTGCCGATGACACCAAGCTATGCAGTGGAATAACGTCCTTACAGGATGTCTTTAACTTACAAGCCAACCTCAATGCACTGTTTAATTGGGCAACTATGTGGCAAAAGAGAATTAATGTTGATAAATGTAAAGTTATGCACTTGGGGGCCAAGAATATGCATGCATCATACATACTAGGGGGGAGTACAACTGGGGGAATCAATGGTGGAGAAGGATCTGGGTGTTCTGGTAGATCGTAAGTTTAATAAATGGCATGCAATGCCAAGCTGCGGTTTCCAAAGCAAGCAAAGTCCTTTCTTGTATTAGGAGAGGTATGGACGAGAGAGAGAGAGAGAGAGAGAGAGAGAGAAAGCGAGCGAGAGATCATTTTCCCCTATACAAATCATTAGTAAGACCTCATCTGGAATATGCAGTTCAGTTTTGGGCACCAGTTCATAAAAAGGATATCGGGGAACTGGAGAAAGTGCAGAGGAGAGCAACCATAGGGATAGGAGGCATGGAGCAGCTTAGCTATGAGGAAAGATTAGAGGAACTGAATTTATTCTCTCTTGAGAAGAGGAGATTAAGTGGTCCATATAGTGAACTTGGTGTTGAGTTATTCGCTTTAAGGTCATCACAGAGGACAAGGGGGCACTCTTTACATCTGAAGGAAAAAAGATATTTAATCTCCAAATATGGAAAGGCTTCTTCACTGTAATGCCCCGTACACACGGTCGGACATTGATCGGACATTCCGACAACAAAATCCTAGGATTTTTTCCGACGGATGTTGGCTCAAACTTGTCTTGCATACACACGGTCACACAAAGTGGTCGGAAAATCCAATCGTTCTGAACGCGGCGACGTAAAACACGTACGTCGGGACTATAAACGGGGCAGTAGCCAATAGCTTTCATCTCTTTATTTATTCTGAGCATGCGTGGCACTTTGTGTGTCGGATTTGTGTACACACGATCGGAAATTCTGACAACGGATTTTGTTGTCGGAAAATTTTATAGCCTGCTCTCAAACTTTGTGTGTCGGAAAATCCGATGGAAAATGTGTGATGGAGCCTACACACTGTTGGAATTTCCGACAACAAGGTCTATCACACATTTTCCGTCGGAAAATCCGACCGTGTGTACGGGGCATAAGAGCTGTGAAAATGTGGAATAGACTCCCTCAAGAGGTGGTTCTGGCCAGCTCAGTAGATGGTTTTAAGAAAGGCCTGGATTCTTTCCTAGATACACATAATATAACTGGATAGTAACATTTATAGATAAAGTTGATCCAGGAAATAACTGATTGCCTTTCGGGGGATCAGGAAGGATTCTTTTTCTCTGTTGAAGGAAATAAGATAATGCTTTTTTTTTTTTGCCTTCCTCTGGATCAACTGTTGGTATATGATTGTATACATTATATATATATATATATATATATTTTCCTTCTATTGGTTGAACTAGATGGACTTGTGTCTTTTAACAACCAGACTAACTGTGTAACTATGTATGTAACAAGGGCCATGTATACATGTGACTGTACGGCAGGGAATACCTTGGCTGCCTATGATTATTTGTCGCAGTGACAGCTGTTTGGTGGGATAGCTGAGGCGGGATCGGACTAGGGCCCAAACACACTTGAGCTCATCTCTACTGATTGGCTGGAAGGCCTCAACACTGTCACATGCTCCCAGCTCCCCCCATACATAGAAATGTTGGGTAGTGTTTCCAGCTTCAATGGAGTGCAGGGACAGAGACAGTATAGGGAAAATTGGACTTTAAAGACCACGCAGGGCAAGATAACAGTGTTTCTGCAAAGCATTAAAGCAGAACTCCACCCAAAAGGGGAAGTTTCGCTTTTCTTCCTCCTCTGCCATATTTTGCATTATGTTTTTTTATTGGAGGGGGGGGGCAGGTACCTAATTTTCCAAGGTACTCACACCCACCTCTGCTGGAATCGCCTAGGCTATGCCACTGCCCCTTCTGGGACACGTCACAGGTCCCAGAAGGCATGTGCAGTGGGGAGCAATCGGCTTCTGCAATTAAGTTACCGGCTCCAGGGACCCAAAGGCCAATGAAAAACCGTCGCAGGTAAGGACGGCGCTGAATCCCTGGACAGGCAAGTCCTTTATTACAAGTCCCTTTATTACAAGTCAGCAGCTACAGAATTTGTAGCTGCTGACTTTAAATTTTTGAAAACTTGGCTGAAGAACCGCTTCAAAGTGCAGGGCACTTAGTTGTTACCCTCCTCAGCAGCACATATTGCCCCTTCCCTGCTTATCTATTTAGCCCACCAGGAATGGTACCACTTAGCACCACTTTTTATGTTGCAAAATATTTGAGCGACTGTTAATTAAACTTATATTTTTTATAAAAAATACACTGAAATTTTAATGAACACATATACAATGTAATCCCCATTTAAGAAAAAATGAGACCCTGTTGAGTAAAAAGATTCCATATATGTCAAGTGTTAAAACTGTGCATGCCTTCAAAATGTTGACAAACATACATTTCCAAAATTGCAAACAGGCAGCAATTTAATGACTTTTACAGCTCATCAATTCAGAAAAGAGCACTTTTTAAAATATATTTTTATGCACTGTAATCCAAAGTGACGGACACAGTCAGCAGACAGAGTGAAAAAATGACAGCGACCAGTCAATGTGTAAAGAAAGCACATTGATGACAAGACCAGCTGTCACAGTGCTCAGGAGCCAATTATTGCAGTTTCCAATCATTAGTCTAATGGCTCATACACACTATAAGAAAATTGGGTGAACATTTTCATCCGAGGAACGATTGTTTAATTTTCTGATTGTGTGTACACAACTTTCGACAGCCGATTCCAACCTTCCAAACAAAAATTTCCGAAGGGACAAACTCCACATTTTTTCTCATATGAGAACAGAACAAACGATTTTCATTTAATGAGTACCATTTTCGTATGAGGAATATCAGATACGAAGGACTGCGCATGATCAAATACAAAAAAAAAAACAAAAGCCTTTGTCGTACATTTCTTCTATCGTCGGTTCCGACGCTGTGAAACATCGAGGAAAACCAGCCAATCGTTCGTCTGAGTTTCTCATAGTGTGTATGGGGCTTAAGGCCGGCTATACATGGGTTGAATGCCAAACGAATTTTCTTTCGAAGATTCATAGCTAAGAATTTTCATTCATATTTTGCACCATTAGTGGGCCACAGCAGCGGACGATTTTTCGTGCGGCCATTGAAATTTGAGCGATCGGACATGTTGGGAAATGTTTTTTAAAAAAAAAAAAATCAAAACTTGAGGTGATTGTAGCCATATTAGTGCAATCGTGACAGAGAGAATTAAGTACCCTCTGTGATACTTTTTTTATTTGCACTAACATATCATTTTTTATGGACGAGCTTTAGGGGTGTGTCCCCTTCTTCAAAAGTCCAAGCAGTACTCGGACCTTGAAGAAGGGGACACACACCGAAAGCTCGTCCATGAAAAATGATATGTTAGCGCAATTAAAAAAAGTATCACGGACAGTACTCAATTTTCTCTAAAAAAAAAATCAAACAAATTTTTAATCAATGATGGGAGAATGGTGTGAGAAACAAAATGGAAAAAGAAATGCGCATGAGCTGTGACCTGGAAACAAAAGAATATTCCCGGCCACAAAAATTCTTTTCTGTAGTAACATGAGGTGAAATTGAAGGCTTGGTTGGTCAAATTTTGAAATCAATGGTGGCATCATCGGATTACAAAACAAACAAAATTTCTAATTTTCAAATGAAAATTTGTTTGGAATTTGACCCATTTATGGTCTGCATAAAAGACTGGCGGCTGTCATTGACAGCACAGCCTTAGGCTCCATTCACACTAGCGCGTTTTTTGATGCATTTTGCATTTTGCAGAAATGCACGGGAATTTTTTAACATGGGTTCCTATGGAACATGTTCACATCAATGCCTTTTTGTTTCTCTGCATTTTTGGAAAGGGTCAGGGACTTTTTTTCATGCAAAATGCAGCGTTTTGCATGTAATAGAATTCAATGGACAAGCATCAAAAACGCAAGTGCACCGTTTTTGCAGCGTTTTTGATGCGTTTTTGGTGCGTTTTTGATGCGTTTTTGCGGTTTTTTTTTTTTTGTTTTTTTTTTAATTTTTTTTTTTTTTTTTAATTTTTTTTTAAGACTGTAAAAAAAAATGTAAAAAAAAAAAAAAAAAACGCAAAACGCAAATCACGGCAAAATCGCGGCAAAAACGCGGCAAAAACGCGGCAAGCATGAAAAAAAAACCTCCAAAAACGCTCAAAAGCAACATGCATAGGTGTGAATCGAGCCTAAGGCCTAGGAGCGTGCACAGGTGGACTAGAACATAGATTAGATTAAATATTCTCTCACCACCATGTCCAAGAAAATTACTCTAGGATTGTGGTCATGTAGATTTTACTGGCAGGGCCACTGACGAAGTGTTGTGGCATCTTTGATTCGGCTATTCTGCTATTGTAGAAGAGTGGTCAGCTGATTTTCAACAGCTGCACAGGGATGTGGTATCAGCAGAAGCTCAGTTGGCCAATATGGGGTAATGGACTTGTTTCATGATTAATACGGAAAATCTATTTTGCAGAAATAAAGTAACTAATAATGGCAAAGTGTATAAGCATTAGAGTCTAAAAATGCTCAAGTAACCAGGGTTTAGAGAGCAAATATGAAAGTTCATAGGAGGCAGGTATGTACACCTGTGTCCAACTTCAAAATGGCCTGAGAGTATGGAATGTTCTGATTACACCATCACCTGCACTGCTTACAGATGCCCAAAAACTGTTATGACAGAAGAAGCATTGCATTATACTGTACATAATATGCATATATGTGCTGGAAACCTTCCAATAACACATTTCTCACCGTGGTCTTCTGAAAGCCAAGCCGTACTGCTGACATGCCAAGCCCACCGTGGGTGTGTATACAATAGGCATGAACCTCTCGATGTCTGAAGTCAGCACGCGATAGAAGAGCTTCTCATTCCTGTCTTGTAAAGTCATTAGGATGATGTATCTGAAGGTTAACAAGAAGGGAAAGTTAGAACAGAACCATTGTGCCATATGTAAACTATGTGCTGATTTTTTTTTTTGTCTTTGCAATGGAACTTTATATACTGTGTGTGATCAAAAAAGGAAAAAAAAAAAAAACCTCAAGGCATTTTGATAGGGTCTGTGTAAATTTTGGGCTATGGACCTCCTAGGTTGGTTTCTAGTGGTTGTAGCAACCAGACATTTAACTAGTTACAGTGAAAAGGTTTGGGAGAATTAAACATGGTTTATCTATAGCTCCACCAAATCTTCTGTCACATCTCTTATCTGTAAATAAGCAATACTTGTTCTATGTTTAGTAACAGGTTAAGATAAGCCATGGAGATTGTTATGTAATTTTTTTTTTTTTTCTTCTTGTTCTGGAGATACAGTGTAAGGTACCAGATATAAAGACCATGTATCAGTTTCCACGTTCAAAGTAACATAGGTCCATGGGGGGAGGGGGGGCAACCTTCTGCACAGAACAGACATATTGACACCTAACCTTGCTGCTGTATCTCATGAGCATTAATCCCTGGAGCCACCCACAGACACAGCTTTAATGAAGAAGGTTTTCAAAGCCGTGAAGTGGACTAGTCCTAGTTGGAGCTGTGGTTTGGTTGCTCCTGGGCAGTGGTGAGCTGAGGCATGTTAGGACTAGGATCCAAATCTATGTGTTTGAACCCACCAGAACATGGTCACCAGTATAGGCCAATTATCTGCAGCTAGGGCTTTCCTTGCCCTGCAATGGCACATGTACCCCTTGTATACGTGCAGCTGTGGTGATGGGAATGCCCCTGCCACAGATGATTGGCCTGTACATGTGGGTTCAGATCCCAGTCTGAACATGCTAGAGCTCATCACTACTCCTGAGATAAAAAAGGGATTTCCCATACTGTACTGGTATAAGCCCAAACAGCCAGCATTAAAACAAGTCCATGGGAAAATTACATTAACACACACGTATAAAAACAGCCCTCCACTGAGGGCTGAAGGTCTTAAGTTCTGCCTTAAAGCATACGTCTAGTTAAAAAATAAACCAAAAAATGAGTGCAAGGGATAGTACTTACTACAGATACTCGTTTAGCAACGTACCTGTTTAACCACTTTAAGACCGGTCCTCTTTTTTTAGATGTGGTGTTTACAAGTTAAAAAATGTTTTTTTTGCTTGAAAATTACTTAGAACCCCCAAACATTATATATTTTTTTTCTAGCATCCTGGAGAATAAAATGGCAGTTGTTGCAATACTTTCTGTCAGACCGTATTTGCGGAGCAGTCTTACAAGCGCACTTTTTTTTGAAGAAATCAACTTTTTTTGAATTAAAAAATAAGACAACAGTAAAGTTAGCCCATTATTTTTATATTGTGAAAGATAATGTTATGCCGAGTAAATTGATACCCAACATGCCACACTTCAAAATTGTGCCCGCTCGTGGAATGGCGACGAACCTTTAAGCTTAAAAAATCTCCATAGGCAACATTTAAAAAATTCTACCGGTTGCATGTTTTGTGTTATAGAGGTCTAGGGCTAGAATTATTGTTCTCACTCTACTGATAGCGGCGATACCTCACATGTGTGGTTTGAACACTGTTTTCATATGTGGGCGCTACTCATGTATGCGTTCGCTTCTGCACGTGAGCTTGGCGGGACGGGGTGCATTTAAAAAAAAAATTTTTCTTATTTATTTTACCTTTTACTTTTTATTTTTACACTGTTTAAAAAAAAAAAAGTGTCACTTTTATGCAAGTCTGTTGGGTTTTTCCTGAATGATTAGCGCCGCAGGCTATAATGCCCCGTACACCCGGTCGGATTTTCCGATGGAAAATGTATGATAGGACCTTGTTGTCGGAAATTCCGACCGTGTGTAGGCTCCATCACACATTTTCCATTGGATTTTCCGACACACAAAGTTTGAGAGCAGGCTATAAAATTTTCCGACAACAAAATCCGTTGTCGGAATTTCCGATCGTGTGTACACAAATCCGACGCACAAAGTGCCACGCATGCTCAGAATAAATAAAGAGATGAAAGCTATTGGCTACTGCCCCGTTTAAAGTCCCGACGTACGTGTTTTATGTCACCGCGTTCAGAATGATCTGATTTTCCGCCAACTTTGTGTGACCGTGTGTATGCAAGACAAGTTTGAGCCAACATTCGTCTGAAAAAATCCTAGGATTTTGTTGTCGGAATGTCCGATCAATGTCCGACCGTGTGTACGGGGCATAAGCCAGCAACACTGATTGTATTGTGCCGGTAGAAGGCTCCCCACTAGCAGAACATAATAGCGCTGTGGGAGGGATTCCCTCATCAACACTGATTGTGTTGATGGGGGAATCTAGAGATTTTCTTGCTTCCACAGGTGGAAGGAAAGAAAATTGCATAATGTATGAGCTGCTTTACGCTGTATTTGTTTGTTTTTTTGTTTTGTTTTTTTTAAGAAGAATTTCAGGTATGGCATTTTTACATGGACCAATGTAACTATGTACATAGTTACATTGTGGGATCCCTCTAGTTGCTGGAAATCACTGCAGTAGACATGGCTTCTCAAGCACCAGAGATCTCCACTTGCTTCCGAGTCACGTGCCAAGTGGCTGCCCTGCTGCATCAGGAAAACAGAAGGTCGGCCGCTCGGCACAGGTGCCTTTCAGAGAATGCTTTGTATTCTCTCAATGAATGCACAGTATTTTCTGCCTCTAGGAGGTGTAGATTGTGACGTCATTGCCCTGCATCTACACCTCATTGAATCAGAGAACACTTTGCAATTATTGAGAGAATGCAAAGCAATCTCTAAACGGGGCCTGAGCTGAGTGACCAACCTCCTGTGTTCACAATGCAGCAGGGCAGGTGCTTGGCACGGGGTCCAGAAGCAAGTGGAGATCACAGGAGTAAAGATGTTTACTATAGTGATTTCCAACTTCTAGAGAGATCCCACAGGTATGATGGTATATACATAGTTACAGGCTGGATCAATGTAAAAAAATGCCATACCTGGAATTCTTCTGTAAAAAAACCAAAACACAAATACAGAGTGTAAGAAAGTGGGGGGTGATTAAATAAATAATATCAATATCATAAATAATATCGTTATTATTAATCAGCACCCACTTCTCACTGTTCGATAGGGGCAGGTCAGCAATGAACACACATCACAAACTGTAGGTGAAAAAGATTATATTGTATAAAGAATTAAACATGAACAGCTTAGTTACTGGTCAGGAAATATTACATAAAACAAATCTCAAGAGGCAAAAAATTAAAAAAAAAGTCACAGACAAAGATTTACAGTGACAACTGGTACTATCAAATTTGACCTACCCCTATTGAATGGGGGAGAAGTGGGTGTTGAATAGGAAGAAGTGGGTGATGATTAAGAATATTGATGTAATTGATTAATGTCATTATTATTTAGTTAATCACCCCCGATTTTAATACAGGAGCATTGTACACTTAAAAAGGAACAGTGGCATGCCTTACAAATGTTTACTGTGCTCTGCAGAGAGAGAACTGCGTGGGTCACCGCAGACTCCACCGCACAATTTTTGAAAGGATTGTAGAATACCTACCATGGTGTATGTAGCCCCGTGGAGTATAACGGAGAGCAAATGGCGATTTACGCACTTTGTTTTCTCAACCTTAAAGCGGGATTCCGTCCTAAAAAAACAAAAATTTAAAAGTCAGCAGCTACTAACACTGTAGCTGCTGACTTTAAATAAGTACTTACCTGTCCTGGGTGCCCACGATGTCGGCCGCCCGAGGCCGACCCGTCCCTCGGCTCTCGGGTCCCGGCGCCGCCATCCTAAGTAAGGGAAACAGGCATTGGAGCCTTGCGGCTTAACTGCCAGTTTCCTACTGCGCACGCGCGAGCGGCGCGAGCGGCGCAGCGCTCTGTTCTGTGAATGGCCCCGTGGTGTTCTGGGAACACACACAGTTCCCAGAAGACAACGGGGCTGCTCACCGAGCAGCAGAACACACCGCGGAAGAGGCAGATTAGGAAAACTGCCTAGCAACAAGGGTTTAGGTAAGTTTTTTTTTTAGGATTTTTGGTGATTTTTTTTTCAGGGTGGCCCTCCACTTTAAGTGGATGTTCCCTCATTACTTGCACAGTCTTTAGGGCAAAATGATTATCGGGTTGGTTTTTAAAGTGACCCGGCCAGTTATTACAAAGCTGAAATAAAAGTGACTCTAATCCATGTCTTTAATATGGTATTCTGCCACCACTTAAAGGATTGAGATATAACAGATGTAGATATATTCATTGGGATTCCTAATCCATTAACCATGGTTTGTATGAGAAATGGAGATTATTATGTAAATTACAGGTTCAAAATAGAAACCCGGACAACCTTCAAGGCAAATACTCCCTGGTCTTGCAGATTGTCCAAATTCTGTTTTTACCTGCATTTTACCTGCAATTTACATAATAATCTCCATTTCTCATACAAGCCATGGTGAATGGATTAAGAAGAATCCTTCTGGATTTATCTACATCCATTTATTTCAGTCCTTTAAGTGGGAATAAAACACCATGTTAAAGTTATGAATTGAGTTAATTTGCTGTATTACTAAATGATTGCAGTTTGCTAAAGGGTGAAAGCTATATATTGTTCTTGGATTACGACAAACTTGTCCATTTGGACATACTGTATACGTTCAATTCATAAAAGTGATTGTAAACCCTTCATTTTTTTTTTTTTTTATATCAAACAGGTCATACTGTTTGATATCAATGTCAAAAACAAAACAAAACAAACAAAAAAAAAAAAGTAAAGAGATTTTTCTTTTCTTAGGGTAAGTTGGGGTTCATTTGGTTATAACTCTTTGCTCTATTGCTTACGACGGTGTTGTTCTCGATTGCATAGGTCACGTCACAGGCAGCAGATATTGAAGACTTTGCCTCCATCCCTCCTGCTCCGGCTAGGGGTTCTGAATATGGTAGCACGCCCTGCTTAAGAACCTGGACTGTCCCAAGACTCATGGCTCAACTACAAAACAGGGGTATTTCGTACCCGGCTTCGGCTCACAAAGCGGAGCTATTCAGATTATTCCCCTGTGCTTCAGGCTCTAATGCTGAGCAGGTTACCCTACGGTCTGTCGCCTCGCCCCTTTCACAGATTCACACCTCCCTGTCAGGAGTTGCGGGCCAGGGTTGAGGTTTTGGAAAACCATCAGAGTCCGGCCCCAGAGGCGCCTACCATTCTAGGGACATCAACAGGTTCTGGGACCCCCTTGGTACCATGCCCTGCAGCTTTAGGAAAAAGTACAAGTGCTCCTTCCATTACCCTGGCGTCCTACCAGGTACGTTCAGGGTATTCCAGAGTTTACGCCTGGCCCCAGCTCATTCAGCTGACATAGCGGATGCTTTCAAACTTCTCCCGATTCTGTCGTCACTCTGGCAGTCACATGGGATAAAGTGGAGGGGTCTGTATTATTTTTCTACTAAACTTGCCTTTGGGTCCAGAAGCAGCCCTTGGCTGTTTGATACTTTCGTGCAGGCACTCAGGTGGATACTCACCCATATAGAACACTGTCAAGAAGTCATCCACTCTCTGGATGATTTCCTCCTCATCGAAAGTTCCAAACAGGCCCCGCCTATCTACAGAAGCCGACATGAGTTTTCTCTGCTCTCAACATCCCACTGGTGGCAAGAAAAATGGAAGGCCCGGTGACTGCACTTACATTCCTGGGAATCACGCTGGATACTTGGGCTATGTAGGCCAGTCTGCCTGCAGACAAGTTAGACAGAATCAGAGATCGGATACATGTGTTCACGATCTCCTAAGCCTGTTCCAGGGTAGAGTTGCAGTCATGAGGATCATTCCCCAGGGTAGATCATTCATTTCGCGTTTGTTGGCCTTGTTACCTTCAGCCCCCGGCTCTGACTCTCGGGTTTAGATTTCATGGCTCTATCCGACTTACGTATGTGGGACGAGTTCCTCTAACATTGGAACGGAATCGCCTTGTTCATCCCTGCAGAGTCCTTTTTTTCTCCTCAAGTCTTGACCGATACAGCACCCACCAAAGGCTATGCGGCTATTTTTGCCACTGACTGGCTAGCTGGGCTATGGCCAGTCTTGATCTTGGCTATTCCAGGGTTTGCGCAGACATCAGCTTTGTTTGAGAATTGCCCCATAGTGTCGGCAGCGCAGGCGTGGGGTCGCTTTTGGACAGGTTACAAACAGTTGTTTTCTCAACAGACAGACAATCAGGCTACCTCAGAAATTTTTAACAAAGGCAGAGCCAGGTCTTTACTCATCATGTCTTTTGTACGTAGGCTGATTTGGCTGTCCCTTCAGTTCCATTTCTACATACACTCTAGATTCATTAGTGGTATATAGAATACAGCAGCAGATGCTCTGTCCCTTTTTAACTATTTTACGACAGGTCCCAGACACAGACGCCTGTGCCAGACTGCCCCCACATTTCTCGCTGCCAACGATGGACTAGGTTCCCACTGGGCTGATGTGGCAGTTTGGATCTACAAGTCATTATCAAGTAACACCAGGAAGGCTTAAGACATGGCTCGGAATACCTTCCAGGCTTTCCAGTCTTAGTATCCTGGGAGTAATTGTCACAAACATGCAATATCTACTGGTTTTCGTTGCCTTCTGCCACTCATAGCTCAAGCTATCCTACAGCACTATCAAGACATATGTGGCAAGAATTCTACCCCCTGGTGCTCCCCTCTTCTCAGCACAGTTCATGAAACATTGCCGCACCTTGCTGTCAAACCTAGCTTTGGACCCCAAAGCTTATTCCATCTCTTCTTTCAGGAATTCTGGAATTCAGCATGCTTCTCCAGCTATATCCCTGATCCACATGTTGAGATGTCATGGGCTTTCATGCATTTGGCTGGTTAATGTTACATACGACTACTTTCAATTAATTGTTTGCTAGCTCATCCTACTGTCTTTATTTTTGCCCCCTTTAGACATACTGACCATCTGACTACGGCACACCCCAGGTCACTTTTCCTGTTTCCCCTCATACCTTTTCCTAATGCGGTCTACTAGAGACTCAGAGTACAAATGGGAAGGCTGACTGCAGTCAGCCTGCATTTGTAGGAGGAGTCAGGCTGTATTTAAACCCACCCTCTGTCCTCCATTGCCTGTCGACGGTCCTTTCGTGTCCCACCCGCCCTTCCCCTTTTCTTTCTATTTCTTCTCTTTTACTTATACTTGGGTATGCCCCCTTTACGCATACTGACCATGTGACTACGGCACACCCCAGGTCACTTTTCCCGTTTCCCCTCATACCATTTCCTAATGCGGTCTACTAGAGACTCCGAGTATAAATACACGCTCACACACATACACACACATGCAAGTTTTTTTTTTTTAAAACGAATTTCTTCATCATTTTAGGCCGATATTTATTCTAAATATTTTTGGTGAAAAAAAAAAAAGGCAATAATATTGATTGGTTTGCGCAAAAGTTATAACGTCTACAAAATATTTTTTTTTTTACTAGTAATGGCGGTGATCTGCAATTTTTAGCAGGACTGCAACATTGCGGCGGACACTTTTGACACTTTTTTGGGACCATTGACATTTATACAGCGATCAGTGCTAAAAATAGCCACAGATTACTGTATAAATGTCACTGGCAGGGAAGGGGTTAGCACTAGGGGGCGATCAAGGGGTTAGGTGTTCCCTAGGGAGGTATTTGTAACTGTGGGGGCAGTGTAGTGACTGGAGGAGGAGACAGATTGCTGTTCCTGATCACTAGGAACAGCAGATCTGTCTCTCCTCCCCTGACAGAATGGGGATCTGTCTGTTTACATTGACAGATCCCTGTTCTGTCTCTCTCAAGAGCGATCGCAGGTGGCCAGCAGAGATCGCGGCTGCCGGCCACACGCATCAGCTCCAGCGTCGCACACGCACCCCCTAGTGGTCTTAAAGCGGCCGCCGTACAAGGACCCCGATTCACCCAGGAATGCCCAGTACAACTGCAGGGGGTTGGTCCTTAAAGCGGAGTTCCACCCAAAAATGGAACTTCCGCTTTAAGAGAAGGTGACCCCCTGACATGCCACATTTGGCATGTCATTTTTTTTGGGGGGGAGCGGATACCCTCTTTTCAGAGGGTTCCAGCTCCCACTTCCTTCTGGCGCACCCTCGGTGCTGGAAGGAAGATCACCTCTCCCCCCTTCCTCTAGGCCAGGGGTTCTCAACCTTTCTAGTGCCGTGACCCCTTGATAAAATTTCCCAAGTTGTGGGGACCCCTAACAGTAAAATTATTTTTGTAGCGTGGGTTGTCGGCACCCAAGGCAAGACAAGTAATTTGCGCCCCTAACCCACGGACATTTAGCGCTCCCCGAGTCCCTTCCACTCTTACAATATTAAAAACCCTTATGGTACATTTTAGAATGTAACTCTCTCTTTGTTCTCCTTTCTTTCCCTTTTATCTCTCTCTATCCTGATTCCTTGTTTTTTTCCCCCATCCCTCTCTCTAGCCACCTTTCTTGTTCTTTCTCTTATTCTTTCTCTCCCTTTTTCTTTGTTCCCCCCCTCTTTTCCTTTCCCTTCTATGTATTCTCTATTTTTATTCCTTCTCTTACTCCTTGGTGGGGGGAATGGGATTAGTGGCAGTGCTGGTGGGGGGTGGGATCAGCCAACCTAAGTGCTCTTCATGAAGGTCATCTGCTGATCTGAGAACTACAGTGGGGACTTTTAATGGCAACTCTAATCACAGGTAGCATTACTCACTGCAACTCCGACTTCACGGTGTCTCCAGCATTGTGGTGTCTCGCAGCAGTGACACCTATGCCGGAATCAGTAAATAGCGTCTCCCCCAGCCCCTCCCACTTCACATTCCTCACCAGTCAGCTAACCTCTAGTCTCTGCCCCCCAGCCATGCCGTGAACTGAATGGGCAGCTGCGAAGAGACTGAGTGGGTGGCCGTGTGCTCCAGGAACAGCCCAGCTAGGGGGCAACAGGCTCCAGGGACAGCCCTGATGAGCTGCCGCGAAAAGGCTGGGAGAGAGCGGTGCGGGCTTCAGGAACAGCCCAGGATTTAGTGACCCCTGACAAATCATCATTTGACCCCCGAGGGGGTCCCGACCCCCAGGTTGAGAACCACTGCTCTAGGCAATCATCTGGGACACGTCACAGGTCCCAGATGATTGCGCGGCCAGTCAGGGCGTGCGGCACGGCTCGCGCATGCGCAGTGGGTGCCCAGGCTGTGAAGCCACAGCCGGGCGCCCACAGTTACAATGCTGGCGCCGCCGAGTGGAGGGGGAAATGAGCGGGGCTTCGATCCCCCGTATCGCTGGACCCTGGGACAAGTAAGTGTCCAAATATTAAAAGTCAGCAGCTGCAAATACTGATTTGATTTTTTTTTTTTTTGTTAAGCAGAACTCCGCTTTAACTGGTTAAGCAATAAAATGCTGCTTCTGTTATAAAGGAACATGGTGAAAAAAAAAAACACAACTGCTTATATCTGCCATCAGTTACCCAGCTGGAACAGGGCCACACAGATATCAAATGAAAATTAAACAAACTTTTAACATACTTGTCCAGATCGCTGGCCTTTGTTTCATAACTCTTGATGACACGCAGAGTTTGTACATCTTGGCTCAGGAAACATGGAGGAAGGAGGCCGTGAATGCCAAGCTGCAGACGTTCTTCAAGTGTGAATGCCATTCCCTGACAAAAAACAGACATAATATTGTAATGGCCACCTGTAATATTTTACAAACAAAGCCTTCTCTATATTCAAAAAAAAAAAGGGTAAAGAGGACCAGTCCTGAATGTTTTAAAAGTGGTTAAAGACATTTAAAGCTTAACTACAAGCAAACGGGAAAAAAAGTATTAAAAGTACATGTAAAAAGAGAGCCGTGTTACCTGTCAAAGGATTTGTTATTCTGTTCAGCCAGTATTGAGATTTACACACAGCAGAGCCAGGCTGCTGCAGCTAAGCAATACAGCTGGTTGGCCTCCCTTCCCTGGCCTGTGATTGAACAGCAAAGTAAGAGCAGAAGGCTGATAAGGCATCCCTCCTCTCAGCATGTTTCTTGCCATCACATCTACCAGTACATTACTCCTAAATGGCTTAAATATTACCCCACCATCTCCTAGTCTGATTTCCACTGCCCAGGGAAAACTCACACCAAGTAAAATTAAGGTGTTTGACTATCTGCATATGCATTTAACAACAACAATGGAAATAAACTATCAACATGAACATTTTTAAAATAAATTAAATTAAAAAAAGGGATGGTATATTTAATGTTTTTAAACTATTTTTTTTTTACATTTGTTCACTTACTTCCTGGATTCTGGCCTAGGCCAAAATTATGTCATATATTTCAGGAGTCTTCATGGGCATTGTTTCCCCCTTTCATCTAGAGGAGGAGTTTTCTCAGCTATGTACATCCTCATACCTGAGCTAAGGGCAGATGGATTCCAGAAAATAAATGTTACATTAATTATCTGCCCTTAAACAAGATGGGTGCAGCTAGAAATGCCAGAGGGGTGTTTTTCAAAGAGATTTCTCAACAAAAATAAAGTATGGATAGATGGGCAAATTTGTTTTGAATATTAAAAATGAATTAAATGCTGCAACAAATTAGGTGACCTCTCTGATATAGGATGGCTCTTCTTAACATCCTAATAGACCAACCCAAGTTAACGGGATATTCTAGGTGAGCTAGCTCATTGTAAGTCCACCCATGGAGCAGGAACCATGACAGCCTATTGTTGTTGCTATACTACGGTAGTCATAAATATTCTAATGGTCCTTGATATTGTAACGATACCCTGTGAGCCCTGCGTTGGTCCCTCCCTGTTAATAGCCAGATATTGGCTGAGCTGTTGCGCATCTGTATTGTTTTGTGTTTGTTAAGAAAATAAAAAAATGTTTTTCAAAAAAAAAAATGAATCAAATAGTTTTAGTTTTCAGTTTGCGGTGCTCAGATACAGCTCACTTCCACTTTAAAAGAAACCATAACTGCATTACTTGGCGTTTTCTTTATATCGGCCTGGAGTTTAGCGTTAAAACGTTTCCACTTATACAGAGTGGACTATTCAGTCCTCAGGCTCCTCAATTCCACAGGAGCCATGAGGGTTAAATGGAGCCAGAGCCTTTTACTGATGTCAACCATACCATGATGGACATCAAAGAGCTCAACATGTTTCACCATTCAATGGCTTCCTCAGGAGACTCGTGAATTACAGACTGAATTAGTATTTTACTACATCAATTGAATGTCATTAGTTAATAAAAAATGGACAATAAATCATCTGAAAGGCCATCTCACCCCGGATGCATGGCAAGAAATCCTTGGTGATCAATATGTAAACAGATGTTAAGACCCAGTAGGATTGCAGCTAGAGATATCAGTGTGTCATAGGAGAAATACAACCAACCAATGGGAGCCTCGTCATCAATTGATGTAGTTATAAACTGATTTAGTCTGTATCTAAGGTATAAATATACCTATACAATTTACATGTTTGACTTAAATGTGTTATTTTTCTATTCATTTATAGAATTATTTTGTACAGTGGTTCACAAGTCTCCTGAGGAAGCCACTGAATGGTGAAACATGTTGAGCTGATTGTGCACCCCTTATAACAGCATTAATCATCCATGATGGTTTTTAGATGATTTTTTTTTCAACTTTTGGATATTCATAATAAAATGTAGTGATTTTATGAATTAATTGTTGGTATATCAATTTGTTTGGCACCTTAAAAATCCAATTACTTGTATCTGTAAACAATTTGTGTATTTCTGGGATGTGGGGTCTCTGATCCTCACATCCTTGGCTGATAATCCAATTCACTCTCTCTCTCTCATTCACTCTCTCTCTCATTCTCTCTATCTCATTCTCCCTCTCTCTCATTCTCCCTCTCTCTCTCATTCTCCCTCTCTCTCTCATTCTCCCTCTCCCTCTCCCTCTCCCTCTCTCCCTCTCTCTCTCCCTCTCTCTCTCTCTCTCTCTCTCTCCCTCTCTCTCTCATTCTCTCTCTCTCTCATTCTCTCTCTCTCTCATTCTCTCTCTCTCTCTCATTCTCTCTCTCATTCTCTCTCTCATTCTCTCTCTCATTCTCTCTCTCTCTCTCATCCTCTCTCTCTCTCTCTCTCTCTCTCTCTCTCTCTCTCTCTCGACCTCAGCCGTGGCCTGTACTTTGCCAAAGGGGCACACATAATATACAGTAAACGTAAGACTACAAAAGACCGTGGACATATTTCAGGAGATAGTCAAAGACTGTGGACACATTATATGTTGTGGTTGGAGAATGTAGACATGCTGCAGGACACAGAGACCTGGGAATATAACATGCGATGGCGAATGATCATTGCCATCACAGCCCCCTTAAAAACCAATGCTCCCCCTCCCACCATCAACTGCTGGGGTGCTAGGGCCACATAACAAGAACAACGAACCACAGTCTAAACATGAGGGATTTTTGTACATGTTGTCCATCAATGTAAATTATTAGCTACTACCCCAATGCAACAATGATATGCAAATTCAGTAATAGGAAATATTTTATGATTACAGGAGCTCTTCATTTTAATGCTTTATTCTGCCTTCCATTACAACAGAGTGCTTTTTTTTTTTAATAGCTTCACTACTTCTGTACAAATCACTCTGAGCTAGCCAAGCACAAAATCTATTCCACATGTTATACAACTTTTATTTAAGGCTGGGTAGCTATTACTGTACATTAATGCACATTAAAAAGGAAGATCCTATTTGCAGTCATATGCACGGCTCTTAGTATTTTCCAGCTAGGCTTTGAACAGGCAGGTAATAACCCATCCATTAGGTGTAAAATGACATGTCTGGTGCTATTAGCGTAAGCCATTATAGAGGAAAAAACAATAAAAAAACAAACAAACAAACAAACACACACATACACCAAAATTATACTCAGATTGCTCAATGTAACATTAAACAAATCAGTGTCGAGGTGAGTTAACATTGTGACATTATCATCAAGGATTAAAAAGGACAACTTGATGACTTCTAGTAATCTGCGAACATAACATGGCATAGATGCAGATACAGAAAGGTTAACCACGGAAAGATGTTTCATAGAGAAATCTTTCCATAGATATGTATGAAAAGAAACATACAAGAGTGACAGCAGAAAAAAAAAAAACACCAAGTGGTTCTTCAACCAGTCTGCCTCACTTAATTTTAATTTTATTTTTTTAACCCTTGTGTCTGAATATATGTCAGGGCTGGGCTCAGCCCTTCCTTCTCTGAGCTGGCCGCTCAGCTGTCGGGTAATTGCCAGCTCCCATCTCTCCACAGTTACTCAGCTGTTGATGATATCCTGCTCGTCAGTCCTGCCTACTTAAGTCGTCCAAGTTCAGAGGAGCTCTGCCTTCGCCTTGGTCACATCACAGAAACTATCTCTCTTGCGATCCTGTTCCAGACTTGTTTGGCCGACATCCCTCCTGGCTCCAGATCCTGCTTGCGGTTCCATTACATTGATCCCTGACTTCTGGCTTGGCTGACTATCCATTCCGGTTACTGAACTTTGGCTATGTTTTGACTACTTTCGTTCTTTTTACTTTTATCATTAAACAAGTGTGATTTAACTGTACTTCTGTTTTGGCATGATTTCATGGTTTCTGACAATATAGTGTAGATCTGTGTTTATCCCAAGTATGTTTAAATCTAGTTCATTTACTGCCTACAAACTCAATACCTCTGCTGGAAGTCTGTTCCAAGCATCAATTCCTTCAGTAAAAAAATACTAAGGATAGTTTTGAATTCTCCTCCTGCTATTTATAGGTCCACATATTCATATGTGTATGCAACCCTAACAATACATTTTTTCAGGTTTTCTCCCTTTTGTTATAACTGTTCAATAAAATACATTAAAAAAATGTGGATTTTGCAAGAAATTTTGTGAGCTGAGAACTTATTGTTGAGAACAGAGAGCTGCGCTTAGGACACTAAGTTAGGTGTGCTGCCTCCCTTAAAAGAGCTTCCTAAAAGGATTCTCTATGAGCTAATATATATGTATGTATACAAGGGTTATGGCGCTTCCTATGGGGTACTGGATGGGAGGGGTGTGAGTAATGTGCACGGGTGGTCCCCTCAATGAGCCCCAATACAGGTACCTGGTAGTTACCAGGGACAAACTGTGTTAATGTAAGGGTATGTAAGTCTATACCTCGACATACACACATACATCCATATACACCCGCATATATCAACAAAAATAAAAATAATAATAATATTCCTGAAGATGGTTCATTCAGACCTAATTAAAAGGGGTGTGGGCTAGTTCATTCAGACCTAATTAAAAGGGGTGTGGGCTGGAGCCCCTGTGACTGTGATACATATGCCACCACTAGGTAATCATATGTGTGTAACCTTATAGGTGCTCTTCTGCCAAAATAATCCAAATAATCCAAAAAGGGGTGTGGACTAGAACCCCTGTGGCTGTGATACATATACCACCACTAAGTGATCATGTGTGTGTAACCTTATAAGTGCTCTTCTGCCGAAATAATCCAAGCACTCTGCTAACCGTGCAAAGTGAACATACATATATGAGCATACATAGAATATGTTATCCAACCATTACATATAGTAATCAACTAAACATAATTAAGTGCAAAGGAAACCAATAATAGTGATAGTAGTCCATAAGATAAAGAACTTGTTCAAATCCAGTATTCCAAACAATTTCGTGACTTGGGTGCTCTCGGGTAATTCCTGTGACTTTAGTGCTCCCCCTTCAGGTCCCCACTCACCAAATACAACAACCCCGTCAAGGGGCAACCAGCATAAGATGTCTCTTTCACGATCTTTCCTCCACGCTGATCTGGCGGGCTTTACAGGATGGTTCCCGTTGGTTATCCCAGTAGGTTCCCGGATCCAGGTATACAGGTGGCTTTCTAATAGGTAGGATGTTCACAATGGCTCCCTCATGGAAAGGAAAAAATAGGAAGCTTCCATGGTGTAGTATGTAAAAGGCTTTATTCAAAAAACTCCATCAACAAACAGCGGAGTATATTAGGCAAAAATAAAGTGCATAAACCATAAAAAATATAAAAAATATATAGGCTAACTCAGACCGAAGCCTGAGAACAGACCCGTAGCAAGGTGGAAGGCGCGTACCGCCAAGTAAGAGCTGAGTGCGCTCTGTTACCGTTCCACCTAAAGTTCGTGTCCGGAAGCGGTATGCGCTCCACCTGCGTGTCAGCTAGGGTCCGTAACCGGAAGTGACGTAGCGTGCGTGGCGTCGTTGTACGCGTTTCGTCATAGACGTCTTCAGCAACGATGCCAGCACGCCACGCGCTACGTCCATTTAAGGAGCCGTCAGTTTCGATCCGCCCCTTAGTTTCTACCCCATCCAATCCTATCATACCAAGGCGGGGTGACACTCCCACCTAAGCTGGAGTGTCAGCAGGGATGGTCGTGCGCCATTATTCATATTACAAACCCGACTGGTGGGTTAGAATCTGCCCTCCTATATAATAAATAATACCAAATGGTTAAAAAGTGGGCATAAAAATGAATATAACGTAAACTAAAATTAGAATTAAAATTAAATTAAATTTAAAAATAAAATTAAGTTTAATTACAATTAAAATTAGATATATAGATATATACTCAGAACGTTGTGGGACAGTGAATATGGGAAAAAACCATGAGGTTTATTATGGACCAAGTGTGTGAACCTATCCATAAATTTACTCTCAGACGCTTGAGAGCAGGGAAGGAAAAAAAGGGGGATGTTGTTACAAATCGAGACCCCCAATATTAGTTATAGTGAAAGTATATATAGGTTTCTGTATTCCAAATATTTGGGGGTATTGCCTTTTGGGTCAGAGGATTTTCTATAAGGAGATTTGGGGTCACCCCCCTATTCTATGTGTAAGTGGCTAAGAAGCTAATATGCATTACCTTACACCTTATATCCATAGGGGGAAGAGACGGTAGATATTTACAGGTATAGGCAATGTACCCCTATCTCTCACGGATTAGCCAGAAAACAGTTTAGATCGATATCCAGGTTGAGGCCCCTCGGAGCAAGGGACCTCAGCCTGTATATCCATGCGGTTTCGTTTTGTGATATAAGTGTGGTTTTATTGCCCCCTCGCCAATGATCCCTCACACAGTCAATCCCATAGAAGATCATCCCTGTGGGGTCCCGGTTATGTACTGTGTCGAAGTGGCGGGAAAGATGGTGTTTTGGGAACCCTTTTTTGATGTTTTTTATGTGTTCCCGTATTCTCACATATAGGGGTCGGGTGGTTCTGCCCACATATTGCATTTGGCACGGGCACTCAATGACATAGATCACGTGTGTGCTCTGACAGGTGATGAGTTCCCTGATCTGGTATTGTTTGTGATCTGATCTAGATTTAAAAGTTTCCCTTTTCCGAGGTTGTTTCTTGGTGACCCTACATGGTAGACATTTTTGGCACCTGTAAAACCCTTTCATGTCTGGAAAAATTCGAGTCGTTTTGGGGGGGTTTATAACATTATGTACTAAAAGGTGTCGTAGGTTAGGCGCTTTTCGGTATACTACCTTTGGTTTGTTAGGTAATATACCAGCTAGTGTTCTATCCTCCTTTAAGATAGGCCAGTACTTCTTCAGGATCTGCTCAAAATCTTTGTATTGAGAGTTGAAACCTGTAATGAACGTCAATTCTGCATTGTTTTTCTTCCTTTTGGGTTTTGTCAGTAGATTCTTGCGGTCTAATTTTGCTACGTCCCCCTTCAACTTATTCAACGAGTCTAGGTTGTATCCTTTTTCATGGAACCGCTCTACCAGGATACTCGCTTGTTCCAAATAATCATCCATGGTTGCGCAGTTTCTCCTTAGTCTCGTCAACTGGCCTTTGGGGATGTTATCCTTCCACTGGGGATGGTGACAACTGTTAATAGGGATGTACCCGTTTCTATCAGTTGCCTTGAAGAAGGTTTTTGTACACAGGCCATCATTCTTCTTAAATATTTCAAGATCGAGATATTCAATCTTTTGGGGGTCCCATTTCCCTGTGAAGGTTAGTCCGTATCTATTGTTATTCAGCCCTTGCAGGAATTTTTCAAAGGTCTCAGATGTTCCATCCCAAAATATGATTAAGTCATCTATGTACCTGCGGTACAGTTTCACTTGTGGTATATCTCTAGCATAAATGTATTCCTCTTCCCACATGTTCATGAGCAAGTTGGCCACACTTGGTGCGTACCTAGCGCCCATAGCGACTCCCTTGGTTTGAACATAGTAGTTTTGGTCATACCAGAAATAGTTGCAGGACATCGCCAGCTCCAGGCCTTCAAGTATGAAATCTATCTGTTCTTGTCTCATACTAGTAAGCTCATGGAGAGCTTTTTCCACACCAAGCAAGCCATCTTGTTGTACAATGCTAGTATATAGCGAATTCACGTCAATAGTAGCTAGTAAATAATTTTGTGCCCCGTCCATTTGCTGTAATTCTTCTAAAAGTTGGGCACTATCCCGTAAGTACGATTTTCCCTTCTTGACAAGCGGTTTAAGGAATACATCAAGATACTCTCCTAACCTAGAGAATACTGAATTGATACCACTAATTATGGGTCTTCCTGGTGGTTTGTGTAATCGTTTGTGGATTTTTGGTGTATAATAAATCACCGGAGTTTTCGTGGAACTTGAGACTAGATATTCTGCTTCTTTAGTATTTAGGATTCCAATCTGTTTTCCTTTGTTTACATAGGCTCTCAATTTCTTTTCATATGCACGCTTAGGATTCTTCCCAAGTTTGCTGTAGGTGTTTTCTACCTGAAGCAGGTTCCTCATCTCCTCCTCATAATCTTTCTTATTTAATATTACTAGCCCTCCCCCTTTATCTGCGGGTCTTATGACCACCTCCCTTCTCTTACTCAAGGATTTTATTGTTTTCCAGACATTTCTCGTTTTGTGGTTGTTCTGTTTTTCTAGCTTCCTCAGATCGTCTTCCACCATTTTCTGGAATGCTTCCATGCATTGATTCCCAGATGTTTTAGGGTTAAAGATGGAGTTGTTTTTCAAGCTTGTTTGCTCATATATGACTTCTCTCCTGGTTCTTGTATCGGTTTTTGTGAGGAAGTGTTTTTTAAGATTAAGTTTCCTCATAAACTTTTTCAAATCAATATAAGTTTCAAATTTATCCAGATGTTTTTCAGGCGCAAATTTTAGCCCTAAATCAAGAATTTTCATCTCATCTTCAGAAAATTGGACGTCACTGAGGTTAAAGATACCCTTCCCTAATATTCTCGTCTTCGTTTTCTTCCTCCCTCCTCTATTTCCTCTGGTCGTCTTCTTCTTTCTTCGGGTTCCATCCCTTGTCCTCCATACCTCCTGGGGTGCTCCTGTTCCCTGTAAGGTTGGGGTGCTTCCCTCATTCTGTCTTGATCTTCTCGGGGGTCCTTCCGCCCCATGTATGGTCCTCTCCATTCTGGGTTCCTGTAGGGTGGCCTTGCTCTCCATCTCCCTGGTGGTTTGTCTCTCCCCCAACGCCTGGGAAAATCCCTATATGGACCTCGGTCTCTCCTATATTGTGATCCTGGGGTTTCTTCATAGTTGTATCTATATTGGACCCTCGCATTTTCCCTTAGTGGGGAGAACCTGTTTCTTGTAGGTATACCATATCCAGGTGTTTGAGGTGCTCTGTATTCACTTCTTTCTTGATAATTCCCACTGTGAGTTCTAGGTTTTGCCGTGTGTCTGTATGGCGTAGTTTGTTGTGCCCTATGAGGGAACTTAATATTAGTTCTTACTATCTGTTGCGGTGTGTTGTTAATCAGTCCCTCCATCTCCATCGATGTATCGGGGCTATCATCCGTCTCCAATTCCTCCTCTAGTAAGCCTGAGTCGCTACTCATGGTTTGCCATTTGTAAACATTCATGCTCTGATAGTCGATCAGATCCCTTTTATATTTTTTCTGTTTTTTTACTTGTATTTGGGTGTCGTATTTCTTTATAATTTCCTGGAGCTCTTTCTCCTTGTTTTTATATTCATTCTGGTTAGTAAAGGGTATTAGTTGATTTTTAATATCAGTAATAATAGCTTCTACCCCTTTAAGTTTAAACTGTCTTCTTTTAAGAATTTTGTGTAAGAGCTCATTTTCACACCCATTGAGAAAGATGTACCATTCGTCCATCAACGCTGGTTCATTAATACCATCATTGGGGTCCAGGTCCCACCTTAGTCTCCTAGGTGTCATCTTTGCTGTAATGTAGGTTTCCAGGGTGGCTATGTCCCACCATACTCTCAGTTGTTTCTCCATAGTGTGTCTTAGTTTCTTCATCAACCCATTCATGTCTTGTGTGTTGTTCACTGACTCCTGACTAAAAATGCCACCCAGGTCAATGTTCCTATTCCCCATGTACCCAAATATGTCCATAGCTGCAAGCTAAAATGATCCCACCTAGGTGGGAACACAGTACAGAGTTGAGAACAGAGAGCTGCGCTTAGGACACTAAGTTAGGTGTGCTGCCTCCCTTAAAAGAGCTTCCTAAAAGGATTCTCTATGAGCTAATATATATGTATGTATACAAGGGTTATGGCGCTTCCTATGGGGTACTGGATGGGAGGGGTGTGAGTAATGTGCACGGGTGGTCCCCTCAATGAGCCCCAATACAGGTACCTGGTAGTTACCAGGGACAAACTGTGTTAATGTAAGGGTATGTAAGTCTATACCTCGACATACACACATACATCCATATACACCCGCATATATCAACAAAAATAAAAATAATAATAATATTCCTGAAGATGGTTCATTCAGACCTAATTAAAAGGGGTTTGGGCTAGTTCATTCAGACCTAATTAAAAGGGGTGTGGGCTGGAGCCCCTGTGACTGATACATATGCCACCACTAGGTAATCATATGTGTGTAACCTTATAGGTGCTCTTCTGCCAAAATAATCCAAATAATCCAAAAAGGGGTGTGGACTAGAACCCCTGTGGCTGTGATACATATACCACCACTAAGTGATCATGTGTGTGTAACCTTATAAGTGCTCTTCTGCCGAAATAATCCAAGCACTCTGCTAACCGTGCAAAGTGAACATACATATATGAGCATACATAGAATATGTTATCCAACCATTACATATAGTAATCAACTAAACATAATTAAGTGCAAAGGAAACCAATAATAGTGATAGTAGTCCATAAGATAAAGAACTTGTTCAAATCCAGTATTCCAAACAATTTCGTGACTTGGGTGCTCTCGGGTAATTCCTGTGACTTTAGTGCTCCCCCTTCAGGTCCCCACTCACCAAATACAACAACCCCGTCAAGGGGCAACCAGCATAAGATGTCTCTTTCACGATCTTTCCTCCACGCTGATCTGGCGGGCTTTACAGGATGGTTCCCGTTGGTTATCCCAGTAGGTTCCCGGATCCAGGTATACAGGTGGCTTTCTAATAGGTAGGATGTTCACAATGGCTCCCTCATGGAAAGGAAAAAATAGGAAGCTTCCATGGTGTAGTATCTTGAAATATTTAAGAAGAATGATGGCCTGTGTACAAAAACCTTCTTCAAGGCAACTGATAGAAACGGGTACATCCCTATTAACAGTTGTCACCATCCCCAGTGGAAGGATAACATCCCCAAAGGCCAGTTGACGAGACTAAGGAGAAACTGCGCAACCATGGATGATTATTTGGAACAAGCGAGTATCCTGGTAGAGCGGTTCCATGAAAAAGGATACAACCTAGACTCGTTGAATAAGTTGAAGGGGGACGTAGCAAAATTAGACCGCAAGAATCTACTGACAAAACCCAAAAGGAAGAAAAACAATGCAGAATTGACGTTCATTACAGGTTTCAACTCTCAATACAAAGATTTTGAGCAGATCCTGAAGAAGTACTGGCCTATCTTAAAGGAGGATAGAACACTAGCTGGTATATTACCTAACAAACCAAAGGTAGTATACCGAAAAGCGCCTAACCTACGACACCTTTTAGTACATAATGTTATAAACCCCCCCAAAACGACTCGAATTTTTCCAGACATGAAAGGGTTTTACAGGTGCCAAAAATGTCTACCATGTAGGGTCACCAAGAAACAACCTCGGAAAAGGGAAACTTTTAAATCTAGATCAGATCACAAACAATACCAGATCAGGGAACTCATCACCTGTCAGAGCACACACGTGACCTATGTCATTGAGTGCCCGTGCCAAATGCAATATGTGGGCAGAACCACCCGACCCCTATATGTGAGAATACGGGAACACATAAAAAACATCAAAAAAGGGTTCCCAAAACACCATCTTTCCCGCCACTTCGACACAGTACATAACCGGGACCCCACAGGGATGATCTTCTATGGGATTGACTGTGTGAGGGATCATTGGCGAGGGGGCAATAAAACCACACTTATATCACAAAACGAAACCGCATGGATATACAGGCTGAGGTCCCTTGCTCCGAGGGGCCTCAACCTGGATATCGATCTAAACTGTTTTCTGGCTAATCCGTGAGAGATAGGGGTACATTGCCTATACCTGTAAATATCTACCGTCTCTTCCCCCTATGGATATAAGGTGTAAGGTAATGCATATTAGCTTCTTAGCCACTTACACATAGAATAGGGGGGTGACCCCAAATCTCCTTATAGAAAATCCTCTGACCCAAAAGGCAATACCCCCAAATATTTGGAATACAGAAACCTATATATACTTTCACTATAACTAATAATGGGGGTCTCGATTTGTAACAACATCCCCCTTTTTTTCCTTCCCTGCTCTCAAGCGTCTGAGAGTAAATTTATGGATAGGTTCACACACTTGGTCCATAATAAACCTCATGGTTTTTTCCCATATTCACTGTCCCACAACGTTCTGAGTATATATCTATATATCTAATTTTAATTGTAATTAAACTTAATTTTATTTTTAAATTTAATTTAATTTTAATTCTAATTTTAGTTTACGTTATATTCATTTTTATGCCCACTTTTTAACCATTTGGTATTATTTATTATATAGGAGGGCAGATTCTAACCCACCAGTCGGGTTTGTAATATGAATAATGGCGCACGACCATCCCTGCTGACACTCCAGCTTAGGTGGGAGTGTCACCCCGCCTTGGTATGATAGGATTGGATGGGGTAGAAACTAAGGGGCGGATCGAAACTGACGGCTCCTTAAATGGACGTAGCGCGTGGCGTGCTGGCATCGTTGCTGAAGACGTCTATGACGAAACGCGTACAACGACGCCACGCACGCTACGTCACTTCCGGTTACGGACCCTAGCTGACACGCAGGTGGAGCGCATACCGCTTCCGGACACGAACTTTAGGTGGAACGGTAACAGAGCGCACTCAGCTCTTACTTGGCGGTACGCGCCTTCCACCTTGCTACGGGTCTGTTCTCAGGCTTCGGTCTGAGTTAGCCTATATATTTTTTATATTTTTTATATTTTTTATGGTTTATGCACTTTATTTTTGCCTAATATACTCCGCTGTTTGTTGATGGAGTTTTTTGAATAAAGCCTTTTACATACTACACCATGGAAGCTTCCTATTTTTTCCTTTCCATGAGGGAGCCATTGTGAACATCCTACCTATTAGAAAGCCACCTGTATACCTGGATCCAGGAACCTACTGGGATAACCAACGGGAACCATCCTGTAAAGCCCGCCAGATCAGCGTGGAGGAAAGATCGTGAAAGAGACATCTTATGCTGGTTGCCCCTTGACGGGGTTGTTGTATTTGGTGAGTGGGGACCTGAAGGGGGAGCACTAAAGTCACAGGAATTACCCGAGAGCACCCAAGTCACGAAATTGTTTGGAATACTGGATTTGAACAAGTTCTTTATCTTATGGACTACTATCACTATTATTGGTTTCCTTTGCACTTAATTATGTTTAGTTGATTACTATATGTAATGGTTGGATAACATATTCTATGTATGCTCATATATGTATGTTCACTTTGCACGGTTAGCAGAGTGCTTGGATTATTTCGGCAGAAGAGCACTTATAAGGTTACACACACATGATCACTTAGTGGTGGTATATGTATCACAGCCACAGGGGTTCTAGTCCACACCCCTTTTTGGATTATTTGGATTATTTTGGCAGAAGAGCACCTATAAGGTTACACACATATGATTACCTAGTGGTGGCATATGTATCACAGTCACAGGGGCTCCAGCCCACACCCCTTTTAATTAGGTCTGAATGAACTAGCCCACACCCCTTTTAATTAGGTCTGAATGAACTAGCCCAAACCCCTTTTAATTAGGTCTGAATGAACCATCTTCAGGAATATTATTATTATTTTTATTTTTGTTGATATATGCGGGTGTATATGGATGTATGTGTGTATGTCGAGGTATAGACTTACATACCCTTACATTAACACAGTTTGTCCCTGGTAACTACCAGGTACCTGTATTGGGGCTCATTGAGGGGACCACCCGTGCACATTACTCACACCCCTCCCATCCAGTACCCCATAGGAAGCGCCATAACCCTTGTATACATACATATATATTAGCTCATAGAGAATCCTTTTAGGAAGCTCTTTTAAGGGAGGCAGCACACCTAACTTAGTGTCCTAAGCGCAGCTCTCTGTTCTCAACTCTGTACTGTGTTCCCACCTAGGTGGGATCATTTTAGCTTGCAGCTATGGACATATTTGGGTACATGGGGAATAGGAACATTGACCTGGGTGGCATTTTTAGTCAGGAGTCAGTGAACAACACACAAGACATGAATGGGTTGATGAAGAAACTAAGACACACTATGGAGAAACAACTGAGAGTATGGTGGGACATAGCCACCCTGGAAACCTACATTACAGCAAAGATGACACCTAGGAGACTAAGGTGGGACCTGGACCCCAATGATGGTATTAATGAACCAGCGTTGATGGACGAATGGTACATCTTTCTCAATGGGTGTGAAAATGAGCTCTTACACAAAATTCTTAAAAGAAGACAGTTTAAACTTAAAGGGGTAGAAGCTATTATTACTGATATTAAAAATCAACTAATACCCTTTACTAACCAGAATGAATATAAAAACAAGGAGAAAGAGCTCCAGGAAATTATAAAGAAATACGACACCCAAATACAAGTAAAAAAACAGAAAAAATATAAAAGGGATCTGATCGACTATCAGAGCATGAATGTTTACAAATGGCAAACCATGAGTAGCGACTCAGGCTTACTAGAGGAGGAATTGGAGACGGATGATAGCCCCGATACATCGATGGAGATGGAGGGACTGATTAACAACACACCGCAACAGATAGTAAGAACTAATATTAAGTTCCCTCATAGGGCACAACAAACTACACCATACAGACACACGGCAAAACCTAGAACTCACAGTGGGAATTATCAAGAAAGAAGTGAATACAGAGCACCTCAAACACCTGGATATGGTATACCTACAAGAAACAGGTTCTCCCCACTAAGGGAAAATGCGAGGGTCCAATATAGATACAACTATGAAGAAACCCCAGGATCACAATATAGGAGAGACCGAGGTCCATATAGGGATTTTCCCAGGCGTTGGGGGAGAGACAAACCACCAGGGAGATGGAGAGCAAGGCCACCCTACAGGAACCCAGAATGGAGAGGACCATACATGGGGCGGAAGGACCCCCGAGAAGATCAAGACAGAATGAGGGAAGCACCCCAACCTTACAGGGAACAGGAGCACCCCAGGAGGTATGGAGGACAAGGGATGGAACCCGAAGAAAGAAGAAGACGACCAGAGGAAATAGAGGAGGGAGGAAGAAAACGAAGACGAGAATATTAGGGAAGGGTATCTTTAACCTCAGTGACGTCCAATTTTCTGAAGATGAGATGAAAATTCTTGATTTAGGGCTAAAATTTGCGCCTGAAAAACATCTGGATAAATTTGAAACTTATATTGATTTGAAAAAGTTTATGAGGAAACTTAATCTTAAAAAACACTTCCTCACAAAAACCGATACAAGAACCAGGAGAGAAGTCATATATGAGCAAACAAGCTTGAAAAACAACTCCATCTTTAACCCTAAAACATCTGGGAATCAATGCATGGAAGCATTCCAGAAAATGGTGGAAGACGATCTGAGGAAGCTAGAAAAACAGAACAACCACAAAACGAGAAATGTCTGGAAAACAATAAAATCCTTGAGTAAGAGAAGGGAGGTGGTCATAAGACCCGCAGATAAAGGGGGAGGGCTAGTAATATTAAATAAGAAAGATTATGAGGAGGAGATGAGGAACCTGCTTCAGGTAGAAAACACCTACAGCAAACTTGGGAAGAATCCTAAGCGTGCATATGAAAAGAAATTGAGAGCCTATGTAAACAAAGGAAAACAGATTGGAATCCTAAATACTAAAGAAGCAGAATATCTAGTCTCAAGTTCCACGAAAACTCCGGTGATTTATTATACACCAAAAATCCACAAACGATTACACAAACCACCAGGAAGACCCATAATTAGTGGTATCAATTCAGTATTCTCTAGGTTAGGAGAGTATCTTGATGTATTCCTTAAACCGCTTGTCAAGAAGGGAAAATCGTACTTACGGGATAGTGCCCAACTTTTAGAAGAATTACAGCAAATGGACGGGGCACAAAATTATTTACTAGCTACTATTGACGTGAATTCGCTATATACTAGCATTGTACAACAAGATGGCTTGCTTGGTGTGGAAAAAGCTCTCCATGAGCTTACTAGTATGAGACAAGAACAGATAGATTTCATACTTGAAGGCCTGGAGCTGGCGATGTCCTGCAACTATTTCTGGTATGACCAAAACTACTATGTTCAAACCAAGGGAGTCGCTATGGGCGCTAGGTACGCACCAAGTGTGGCCAACTTGCTCATGAACATGTGGGAAGAGGAATACATTTATGCTAGAGATATACCACAAGTGAAACTGTACCGCAGGTACATAGATGACTTAATCATATTTTGGGATGGAACATCTGAGACCTTTGAAAAATTCCTGCAAGGGCTGAATAACAATAGATACGGACTAACCTTCACAGGGAAATGGGACCCCCAAAAGATTGAATATCTCGATCTTGAAATATTTAAGAAGAATGATGGCCTGTGTACAAAAACCTTCTTCAAGGCAACTGATAGAAACGGGTACATCCCTATTAACAGTTGTCACCATCCCCAGTGGAAGGATAACATCCCCAAAGGCCAGTTGACGAGACTAAGGAGAAACTGCGCAACCATGGATGATTATTTGGAACAAGCGAGTATCCTGGTAGAGCGGTTCCATGAAAAAGGATACAACCTAGACTCGTTGAATAAGTTGAAGGGGGACGTAGCAAAATTAGACCGCAAGAATCTACTGACAAAACCCAAAAGGAAGAAAAACAATGCAGAATTGACGTTCATTACAGGTTTCAACTCTCAATACAAAGATTTTGAGCAGATCCTGAAGAAGTACTGGCCTATCTTAAAGGAGGATAGAACACTAGCTGGTATATTACCTAACAAACCAAAGGTAGTATACCGAAAAGCGCCTAACCTACGACACCTTTTAGTACATAATGTTATAAACCCCCCCAAAACGACTCGAATTTTTCCAGACATGAAAGGGTTTTACAGGTGCCAAAAATGTCTACCATGTAGGGTCACCAAGAAACAACCTCGGAAAAGGGAAACTTTTAAATCTAGATCAGATCACAAACAATACCAGATCAGGGAACTCATCACCTGTCAGAGCACACACGTGACCTATGTCATTGAGTGCCCGTGCCAAATGCAATATGTGGGCAGAACCACCCGACCCCTATATGTGAGAATACGGGAACACATAAAAAACATCAAAAAAGGGTTCCCAAAACACCATCTTTCCCGCCACTTCGACACAGTACATAACCGGGACCCCACAGGGATGATCTTCTATGGGATTGACTGTGTGAGGGATCATTGGCGAGGGGGCAATAAAACCACACTTATATCACAAAACGAAACCGCATGGATATACAGGCTGAGGTCCCTTGCTCCGAGGGGCCTCAACCTGGATATCGATCTAAACTGTTTTCTGGCTAATCCGTGAGAGATAGGGGTACATTGCCTATACCTGTAAATATCTACCGTCTCTTCCCCCTATGGATATAAGGTGTAAGGTAATGCATATTAGCTTCTTAGCCACTTACACATAGAATAGGGGGGTGACCCCAAATCTCCTTATAGAAAATCCTCTGACCCAAAAGGCAATACCCCCAAATATTTGGAATACAGAAACCTATATATACTTTCACTATAACTAATAATGGGGGTCTCGATTTGTAACAACATCCCCCTTTTTTTCCTTCCCTGCTCTCAAGCGTCTGAGAGTAAATTTATGGATAGGTTCACACACTTGGTCCATAATAAACCTCATGGTTTTTTCCCATATTCACTGTCCCACAACGTTCTGAGTATATATCTATATATCTAATTTTAATTGTAATTAAACTTAATTTTATTTTTAAATTTAATTTAATTTTAATTCTAATTTTAGTTTACGTTATATTCATTTTTATGCCCACTTTTTAACCATTTGGTATTATTTATTATATAGGAGGGCAGATTCTAACCCACCAGTCGGGTTTGTAATATGAATAATGGCGCACGACCATCCCTGCTGACACTCCAGCTTAGGTGGGAGTGTCACCCCGCCTTGGTATGATAGGATTGGATGGGGTAGAAACTAAGGGGCGGATCGAAACTGACGGCTCCTTAAATGGACGTAGCGCGTGGCGTGCTGGCATCGTTGCTGAAGACGTCTATGACGAAACGCGTACAACGACGCCACGCACGCTACGTCACTTCCGGTTACGGACCCTAGCTGACACGCAGGTGGAGCGCATACCGCTTCCGGACACGAACTTTAGGTGGAACGGTAACAGAGCGCACTCAGCTCTTACTTGGCGGTACGCGCCTTCCACCTTGCTACGGGTCTGTTCTCAGGCTTCGGTCTGAGTTAGCCTATATATTTTTTATATTTTTTATGGTTTATGCACTTTATTTTTGCCTAATATACTCCGCTGTTTGTTGATGGAGTTTTTTGAATAAAGCCTTTTACATACTACACCATGGAAGCTTCCTATTTTTTCCTTTCCATGAGGGAGCCATTGTGAACATCCTACCTATTAGAAAGCCACCTGTATACCTGGATCCGGGAACCTACTGGGATAACCAACGGGAACCATCCTGTAAAGCCCGCCAGATCAGCGTGGAGGAAAGATCGTGAAAGAGACATCTTATGCTGGTTGCCCCTTGACGGGGTTGTTGTATTTGGTGAGTGGGGACCTGAAGGGGGAGCACTAAAGTCACAGGAATTACCCGAGAGCACCCAAGTCACGAAATTGTTTGGAATACTGGATTTGAACAAGTTCTTTATCTTATGGACTACTATCACTATTATTGGTTTCCTTTGCACTTAATTATGTTTAGTTGATTACTATATGTAATGGTTGGATAACATATTCTATGTATGCTCATATATGTATGTTCACTTTGCACGGTTAGCAGAGTGCTTGGATTATTTCGGCAGAAGAGCACTTATAAGGTTACACACACATGATCACTTAGTGGTGGTATATGTATCACAGCCACAGGGGTTCTAGTCCACACCCCTTTTTGGATTATTTGGATTATTTTGGCAGAAGAGCACCTATAAGGTTACACACATATGATTACCTAGTGGTGGCATATGTATCACAGTCACAGGGGCTCCAGCCTACACCCCTTTTAATTAGGTCTGAATGAACTAGCCCACACCCCTTTTAATTAGGTCTGAATGAACCATCTTCAGGAATATTATTATTATTTTTATTTTTGTTGATATATGCGGGTGTATATGGATGTATGTGTGTATGTCGAGGTATAGACTTACATACCCTTACATTAACACAGTTTGTCCCTGGTAACTACCAGGTACCTGTATTGGGGCTCATTGAGGGGACCACCCGTGCACATTACTCACACCCCTCCCATCCAGTACCCCATAGGAAGCGCCATAACCCTTGTATACATACATATATATGAGAACTTATTGTGCTCTCTGTGCATAAGTGAATGTTTGATAAAAATCAGATTAACTATTTTATAAATATGTCTCCTAACCCCTTTACTGCCACCGACGCACGGGATACATCTGTTGGCGGGGCCACTCACCATACACGTTGGGATAGATTTTGTCATGCATGTGCTCACCAATGCCCGGGACCAGGCGGGGACTGCAGTCATGTGAGAATTATTCATTCACGCAGTTCCCCAACATAGAGATGAACCGTGTCACTGTGTGTAGTAATAAAAATACAGAGTTCCTCTGAAAAAGTGCCGTCACATGTCACTACACACCCTGTGTGCAGTATGTTGCAATTAGGAGGGACGTTGCTCAGCCAGTGGCCACTTCACCAGTCCAGTGTACCTCTGTTACCAGAATGGGGTCCCGTCGAGCGCATTTACTTTTACCATTTCCCACAACACGCAAATAATCTCTAGCAACAGTCTGGCATTTTCTGATCTCCTAGGGCAGAGGTGTCAATCTCAATTTCATTGTGGGCCACATCAGCATTTTGGTTGTCCTCAAAGGGCCGGTTGTATCTGCAAGACTATACAAATTTGTGCAGGGCTTTTTTTCTCTCAGAGAATGGGTGCAGGAACTCAATCACGCACCCCACCAAACCGCACTGAACGATGGGTATGGACAAATTGCAAACAGTGGGAGAATCTTAAAGGGGCCAGAAGTGCATTAAGAGTCGAATTTAGGGGTGTGCTTTGTACAGAGTGCAGGACTCAGGGGTGTGCTACGTACAGAGTGCAAAGTTCAGAAGTGTGCTACATGCAGAGTTCAGAGGTACGTTACATACAGAGTTCAGAGATGCACTACGTACAGAGTGCAGAGTTCAGAGGTGCACTACGTACAGAGTGCAGAGTTCAGAGGTGCACTACGTGCAGAGTTCAGAGGTGCACTACGTGCAGAGTTCAGAGGTGCACTACGTACAGAGTTCAGAGGTATGTTACATACAGAGTGCAGAATTCAGAGGTGCGCTACGTACAGAGTGCAGAGGTGCGCTACGTACAGAGTGCAGAGTTCAGAGGCGCGCTACGTGCAGAGTGCAGAGTTCAGAGGTGCGCTACGTACAGAATTCAGAGGTGCGCTACGTACAGAATTCAGAGGTGCGCTACGTACAGAATTCAGAGGTGCGCTACGTACAGAATTCAGAGGTGCGCTACGTACAGAGTGCAGAGTTCAGAGGTGTGCTACGTGCAGAGTTCAGAGGTGCGCTACGTACAGAATTCAGAGGTGCGCTACGTACAGAGTTCAGAGGTGCGCTACGTACAGAGTTCAGAGGTGCACTACGTACAGAGTTCAGAGGTGCACTACGTACAGAGTTCAGAGGTGCACTACGTACAGAGTTCAGAGGTGCACTACGTACAGAGTTCAGAGGTGCACTACGTACAGAGTTCAGAGGTGCACTACGTACAGAGTTCAGAGGTGCACTACGTACAGAGTTCAGAGGTGCACTACGTACAGAGTTCAAAGGTGCGATACGTACAGAGTTCAGAGGTGCGCTACGTACAGAGTTCAGAGGTGCACTACATACAGAGTTCAGAGGTGCGCTACGTACAGAGTGCAGAGTTCAGAGGTGCGCTACCTACATAGTTCAGAGGTGCACTACATAGTCTCGAGGGCCGGATTAGGCCCGTGGGCCTTTTGTTTGACACGTGACCTAGGGCCTCCAAAGATCGGTAGTGCTGTTATTACACAACAGGTTTTCCAGTAGCTTAGGGAATCTCCTGGTGAATGGGCTCAATTCTCTCTGCTATAAATAATAAATGAGCCCAATGTTGGGTAAAGCATTTACAAGGATAGCCAGAGATCTTCCTGTTCACCATTCTTGGAGAGATCAGTAGCTCACCAAGACTGAGCATACACTTCTGAGGGCAATTAGAAGTGTATACAGAATCTAACATACAGAAGAAAACCCAGTCATATTGTATGATTACAACAGTAATGTTTGGCTCTGTATGGTGAGAGGAGGTCAGTTGATCCACCCTATCCAATCAATTGTTTCGGAAGGCAACAAGGTTGACAAACTCGCACAGACAAAAAAGTCCTATCGAGGAGCCAATGAACCTACCAGTATGTCTTTGCAGTGTGGAAGGAAACCTTAGTACCCAGAAAGCCCACGGAAGTACAGGGAGAACATGAAAACTCCATGCAGATCATTTCCAGACCAGGATTTTATCCAGGGAATGTGCTTGTCCTTGACAATAAACGAATTGTGGCTGTTATCACACCGGTTGTTAATCAAGATCTCTCTCCAGAGGTTAATTTACAAGTGTGCATATTGAAGAAAAAAAAAATGGAAATATGGGAGCTCAGTGGTTGGCCTGTTCCAATACCACAACATCACTGTTTAGTGTCATGTTGTTAATGCTACCTTCCCTGTAGGTTGAAGCCCTTCCTCTACCTCATCACTTTGAACTGCTGCTTGGTTAGGATGATCGCGATTGTTGGAGCTGAAGTGGTGACCAGGCCCCATCTAATAGTTTGCATTTTCCATCATCAAAGCTCCTTTGATTGTGCTCCAATGCCTTTGTATTTTGGCAAAATGTTGACGTCCCCTTTGCTCTTTACATTGCTACATAAAGATATGTACCACAACTGTGATCCATATTCTTTATCTTTATGAGAAGGACTTTATGGCACAACAGAACACAATGGGGTTGATTTACTAAAACTACAGAGTGCAACATCTAGTGCATGGCAGCCAATCAGCTACTAACTTCAGCTTGTTCAATTGAACGTTGACCAAAAATCTGGAAGCTGATCGGGTTCTATGTAGAGCTGCACCAGATTTTGCACTCCCCAGTTTTAGTAAGTAAACCTATTGTGTCTTTGTGACCGATTTTGTTTCATGGTTTTGGATTTTTTTTTGTGTCTCTTCCCCGTTTCCCCTTTTTTTTTCTGTATTCCTTTCCCTTCCCTGTTATACACGTGCCCGCTGCACTGCGGGGGTGCCGATGCTCGTGGCCGATGGTCGCGATGACCGCCGGCCACGAGCGTTCGCGAGCACGAGAGACAGAACACGGAAGTGTGTGTGTAAACGCACAAATCCGTGTTCTGTTCTGAGAGGAGTGACAGATTGTGTGTTCCTATTAGCTAGGAACCACGATCCGTCACTTCCTCTAGTCAGTCCCCTCCCCCTTCAGTTAGAATCACCTCCCAGGGAACACAGTTAACCCCTTGATCGCCCCCTAGTGTTAACCCCTTCACTGCCAGTGACATTTATATAGTAATCAATGCATTTTTATAGCACTGATCGCTGTATAAATGCCAATGGTCCCAAAAATGTGTCAAAATTGTCCGATGTGTCCGCCGTGTTGCAGTCACGATAAAAAACGCAGATCGCCGCCATTACTAGTAAAAAAATAAATTAATAAAAATGCTATAAATCTATCCCCTATTTTATAGACGCTATAAACTTTTGCACAAACCAATCAATATACTTATTGCGATTTTTTTTTACCAAAAATATTTAGAAGAATACATATTGGCCTAAACTGAGAAAAAATGTGCTTTAAAAAAAAAAAAAAAAAAAAAATGGGGATATTTATTATAGCAGAAAGTACAAAATATTGTGTTTTTTTCAAAATTGTCGCTCTTTTTTCATTTATAGCTCAAAAAATAAATATCGCAGAGGCGATCAAATACCACCAAAAGAAAGCTCTATTTGTGGGAAAAAAAAGGACGTCAATTTTGTTAGGGTGCAGGGTCGCACGACCGCGCAATTGTCAGTTAAAGTGACGCAGTGCCGAATCGCAAAAAATGGCCTGGTCATTCAGCAGCCAAATCTTTCGGGGATGAAGTGGTTAATACAGTCTTCATGCAATTTAAAATGTTAATGGAATTTTAAGTCATTTTCAGTATTTGTAAATCGTCAGTTTTCATTAAAAATAAAACCTGCTGATGCCTTCATGTAGGCACCTTGTTCAGCACTTCCTGTTAGGAAGCAGGACAGAGCATGGTCAACCTAATTGTGCTCCTGTGTTGTCAACCTTGTCACACAAGCTTCCATTGGAGACTTCAAGTGACCCTCATGTTTCAACACACATTAAGCATGCTTTGTCCATTGGTCACCAGTAGGCCACCCACCCATGGCCATGTAGCTGGAGTCCATGTAGACATGAATTGACTGCAGCATTGAGATGTAACAACAGTATTAAAAAAAAAAAACACAAAAAAAACAAAAAACACAAAAAAGTCTTTTATCAAAAGAAAGAATGACAATACATTGCCAAGATATAAACTTCTGGTTAAAAGACTGCCTAGCAGAAGAACTTGATCTTGCGGAGGATTCTGTTTTTCTTTATCTTGAAATGTGTTAAATACTGATACATGAAGTCAGGAAAAATATCCCACATCTTGTTTTCTTTGATGAATAAAAGAAAAATAAAAGCAGGCCGCATCAGCCGGCAGATTCTTATCAGCGTGTTGGCTCCACTCCAGAACAGTCTTCTAACTGGGAGAAAAACATAATAAACATCTTGTCATGAGCAGAATTAAAATCCATGTTATGGGCCCAATTTCCTTGGAGACCAGCACGTTGATGGAATGGAATTTATATGAGAGTTTAGTGGACCTATCAGAACACAGCACATGGAGAGTCTCCAGCAATTCTCTCCATCTTTCTACCCTTCCAGACCCCACGCTGAGCAGCAATAAATCCCTTAAGATGACACACAATCGCCTAGATCATGTCTAATGCCCTTGAGGAATGTTCATTCGCCTTGTGATCTGCCACTGCTTACACATGTTAACTTGTACACTAGCAAGATTGGATTTCCAGAACTCTTGGGAAACCTGTACTTTATTTAGAAAATGATGTAACTGATTACAAGGCTATACATCCCGCTGTGAAATGTTAAATTTAAATGATCTTCCTTTTAATTTGTAGCCATCATTTTCTATATATGCCCCAAAATGTTGGTTTCTCACCTCTGCAAGCATCTCAATTGTCTACTTTTTTGGCTTGGATTTTCCAAAATGCTCATCGCCCTACTCCTGTGCTTGGTTTCCTGCTTTTCCTCGGCATACGCATGTAACGCGAGGTCAACTGACATACTGTATTTTATCTATCCATCTACCTCGTTTTCAAACACTGCCATTTACCAGACTTACTGCAGAATAACCTGAAATTGTAACAAGGTTTACTAGTTTAAAGAGAACAAGTTTATAGAAAAATGGGCTTTTAAATGGTGGTCCCTTAGTAGAAATATCACATAAATGCATCGATCACATTGATGATTTTATGTGATATTTCTACTAGGAGGACCACCACTTAAAAGCCCATGATGATTTTTCTTTATCAATATGATCGATGCATTTATGTGATATTTCTACTAGGGGGACCACCATTTAAAAGCCCATTTTTCTATAAACATGTTCTTTTTTATACTTATCGGGCTGGTGACCCCTTAGTTGTGTAGTGTGTGGGACTTGTTTTCCCCTCCTATATAGGCCCTCACTGTTGGCAACTTTTAAACTTTTGTTTACTAGTTTAGCTTCAGTGAATAACGTGTAATGATAATAAAAGGTAAGTGGTAAACTGCCAGAAGCTTTGCAAAAACTGAAAATTAATATAAATGATACAAAGGAATCTTTTACAAAAAACAAGTAATGCGTTAAAGTGGAGCTCCACCCAAAAGGGGAAGCTCTACCTGTTTGCTTCCTCCTTATTCGCGGCTATATTTGGCACCTTTTGGGGGGGAGCGGGTACCTGTTTTTGACAGGTACCCGTCCCCACTTCAGGGAGACCTCGCCACGGACCTCGCCGCAGGAAGTTTGGCCTCTCTCTTTTTCCTTTTCCGCAGCAAGAAGTGCGGCCCCTCCCTTTCTCCTTTCCCCTTGCCGCAGGGAGTTCACTCCCCCCTCCTTCTTCCCCCGCCAAATGGGCAATTCAGAAAGCGCAGCGCGCTTGGCGCATGAGCAGTAGGGAACTGGTGCTGGTTTCCCTTACCAGGAATGGCGGCAGCAGCACCCGAGAGCCGATTGAAAAAAATCAGCTGGGGTGCTGACATCGAGGGACCCCTGGACAGGTAAATGTCCTAATATTAAAAGTCAGCAACTATATCATTTGTAGCTGCTGACTTTTAATTTTTGGAGGGGGCTGGAGCTCCGCTTTAACAACTTTTTCTTTTCTGCAGCAATAAAGTAAATAAAAGCTGGACTCCACCTTTATCTTCAGTCTTGGACAGTAGTGCAGGCTCCTCTCACATACTAATATCAGTTACTCTGATTATACTGCACACTGCAAGCTTTTCATAGTGTGCATTAGAAGCTGCAGTAAGCAGAGTCCATCACGATTCCTGGCTGTAGGATGTCCAGTGTCATCTAGTACTTTCCTTCCCAGCCTTTCTGTCCCCGATCTACCCCTTTTGTTAATTGGATTTCAGAGAAAAAAAAAAAAGGAGCACTACTCCTGGTCGGTCTTACACCCCAATTTCCTAGAGGGTGCACGTCCTGCTCATGAATGTATGCATACAAAGAGAGAAAGTCAGATGACTGCCCACCAATGTCATAAAAAAAAAAAAACCTTCCTTATTAAAATCATTAAGCACCCTAGGAGGCATGAAACGCGTCAATAGTTTTCTCTGGGGTTTTTTTTATGTGGCTCAACATCATAATGCTTTTAACAGTCTTAATAAAGAAGATGCTTATTTTAGGACATTCGACTTTCTTTGTATTGGATTTCACTGCTTTCAAACATGGAGGCTCAGTAGCACATGTGGGCATTACCGTGGGGAGTCGGAATACAATGGCTGGATATTCTACGCAAGGATCTCACTGGATCAGGGACAGGTTAATACAAGACAGGGGAGGGAAGATTGGAGGTGTTCTTATAGAAGTGTACACACCCCATAAAGTTGGTTTGGGATGGACTGGACAAAAAGGTGGGAGCAAATCAGTCTACAAGTATAAAAAACATTTGTGGGAACTCCCAACAGTGTTGTAAAGAACTTTCCGAACAATATATCCATTACAGAAAGAATGCCACAAGTGTTTAGCTGTTAAATTTGCAAAAGGTGACTACTTCCAAGAGTCAAACGTTTAGATTACAGTTGGTCAAACAACAATATAATAATGACGGCCCTAACTCAATACATCCACTAGTTCATTTTCAGGTTTATTAATTAGTTCTATGCTTTAATGTCAGATTCAAATAGATATTAAACAGCATATATTTTAATAAAAACTAAACAATGGGACAGAAGGTGATCAGAAATATCTCCAGCATAGAGAAACAGCAATAACCAGTGTTTTTGGCAGAGGGGAGATGGGTTCAATCTCAGCCAGGTTCTTGGTGAAAGAAGTCGTCTAATTTTGTTCAAGGAACAAGGTACATACCTGTATATGACTTTGTCCAAATATCGCTAGGTGCTGTTTAACCACTTAAGGACCGAACCTCTTTTTGAGATTTGTTGTTTACAAGTTAAAAACATTTTTTTTACTAGAAAAATTACTTAGAACCCCCAAACATTATACATTGTTTTTTCTAACAACCTAGAGAATAAAATGGCGGTCCTTGCAAAACTTTTTCACACCGTATTTGTGCAGCGGTCTTACAAGCGCACTTTTTTTTGGAAAAAATACACTTTTTTTAAATTTAAAAAAATTAGACAAGAGTGAAGTTAGCCCAATTTGTTTTATATTGTGAGAGATAAAGTTTTATGGCGAGTAAATTGATACCAAACATGTCACGCTTCAAAATTGCGCCCGCTCGTGGAATGGCGACAAACTTTTACCCATAAAAATCTCCATAGGCGACGTTTAAAAAATTCTACAGGTTGCATGTTTTGAGCTACAGAGGAGGTCTAGAATTATTGCTCTCGCTCTACCGATCGTGCCGATACCTCACATGTGTGGTTTGAACACCGTTTTCATATGCGGGCACTACTCACGTATGCGTTCGCTTCTGCACGCGAGCTCGGCGGGACGGGGCGCGTTTAAAAGAAAAAAAAAAAAATGTCTTATTTATTTTACCTTTTATTTTTTATTTTTACACTGTTCTTTAAAAAAAACAATTCTGTCACTTTTATTACTATGACAAGAAATGTAAACATCCCTTGTAATAGAAAAAAAGCATGACAGGACCTCTTAATATGAGATCTGGGGTCAAAAAGATCTCATAGTTACACATAGTTAAAATGCAATAAGAAAAATAGATTAAAAAAAAGAAAATTGTCATTTAAAAATGGCCCTTTAAGAGCTATGGGCGGAAGTGAAGTTTTGACGTAGTTTCCGCCCTGCAATGGTATGGAGATGGGTGGGGGCCATCCTCCCCTCACTCGTCTCCATGCCAAGGAAGGAGCAACATCCGATCGCCTCTGCCGTTGCCGACGGCTCCGGTAAGCGGCGGAGGGCACCGGAGCGCGGCGGGAGGGGGGCCCTCTCCCGCCGCCGATAAAAGTGGTCTCGCAGTTAATCCGCCGCAGAGACCAATTTTATCGACAAGCCGAAGAAGAGGATACCAGGGTTATGGCAGCTAGCTGCTGCCATAACAATGATATTCCTCCTCAAAGTTAGGATGTATATCGGCGTGCGGCGGTCCGTAAGTGGTTAAGGACCTCTGCAAGGTCTGACAGGGCACCTCTCCTCCCTCCACAACTTTCCGAACACACAGCCAACAAGGAGACGGCTGCTTTGACAGGCAACACGCCTGCTCGTCTGAGGCATTCATCATAAGGAGGTTGTCTCGGGCAGGTGCTTGGAGACGGTGAAAAAGGTGCCATCGCCAAAGCAGCTGTCTCTTTGCTAGCTGTGTTGCTGGATGGCTGTGGAGGACAGTTGGTGCCCTTTCCCATGTCACAGCTAGTCTTAGACGTCACCTAGGACATATTTGTCAAACACAAGGCCAAATCCGGCCCTACAGGTAATTTCATGTGGCCCTCACACCTAACCCTGCAGTTGCTGCAATCCCCTTGTTTCTGTCATCACCTTTTTTCAGTAGTTGGTAGTAGACAGGAGGAGAGAACTCATCTTACAGATCCTACGTCTCTCTGTGTAGCCACAGCCCCTCATCTCCGCCTTCCCTGGTCTCAGAATTCCAGGACTCCAAGCCCACCTCTGGTCCTTCTCCAGACCCTGCACTTTCTGCTTCCCAGCTCTTCTTGGCAGCAGCACAAGGTAAGAGGGTGCATTGTGATGTAAGGGAGGGTGGGGGACTCGACTTCTGATGGTGTTGGGGGGGGTTGCTCTGAACATCTGGTCCTACAGATACAACTGGTCCTTTGGGGCAACCATAATGCTGATGCAGCTCGTGATGAAATTGGAGTTTGACACCCCTGACCTAGGAAGGTGAGACAAAGTGCTACATGTACTCTGTCCCATGGGGAACATAACACGTTAATAAAAAATAAAAGAATAAAAGTGAGACCTCGTCTTAAAAAATGGATGTAAACCTGATTCATTAAATTTGAGCTGGGCACATATACAGTATCTGCAGTGTTTTCTTATTCCTCTTCGAAGCACTAAGTCCTGTGGCTTTCTCCTGCTCCATTCTTCTGTTATCAGCCTGATAACTTCTGACAACTGTGATAAAAACAGCCTGAATTTTGTGTCAGGGTGGGTACTATAAATAGATTAGCAGAGAGCTGGTCTATACCCACTTCAGCACCGGCCTATTGTCAAATGACATCCACAGATGGGATCTCCCATCCTGGGTGGACGTCATATGATGGCCTCGGGTCCTTGGCCGCCTAGGGGGCGCGCGCCCGCCGCGTTGCTCGGGACCCGGTGCGTGTGCCAGGCGGCCGCAATGTCCGCCGGGCACCCGCGATTGCCGTTAACCAGGCCGGACCGTGGATCTGTGTGTGTTAACACACAGATCCACGTCCTGTCAGCTCAGAGGAGACCGAACTGTGTTCCCAGAACGGAGGAACACTGATCGGTCTCCTCCCCTTGTGCGTCCCCTCCCCCTACAGTTAGAAGCATTCCCTAGGAAACACATTTAACCCCTCCCTGCCCCCTAGTGGTTAACCCCTTCACTGACTGTCACATTTACACAGTAATCAATGCAATTTTATAGCATTGATCGCTGTATAAATGTGAATGGACCCAAAAATGTGTCAAAAGTGTCCGATGTGTCCGCCATAATGTCGCAGTCATGGAAAAAAAAATCGTGATCGTCGCTATTACTAGTAAAAAAAAAAAAAAAAAAAAAGATAATTTTTTTAAAAAAATGCCATAAATCTATCCCGTATTTTATAGACGCTATAACTTTTGCGCAAACCAATCAATATACGCTTATTGCCGTTTTTCTTTACCGAAAATATGTAGAAGAATACGTATCGGCCGAAACTGAGGAAAAAATTAGTTTTTTAAAAAAAAAATTGGGATATTTATTATAGCAAAAAGTACAAAATATTGTGTTTTTTTCAAAATTGTCGCTCTTCTTTTGTTTATAGCGCAAAAAATAAAAACCGCAGAGGTGATCAAATACCACCAAAAGAAAGCTCTATTTGTGGGGAAAAAAGGACTTCAATTTTGTTTGGGTACAACGTCGCACGACCGCGCAATTGTCGTTTAAAGTGCAACAGCGCTGAAAACTAAAAATTGGTCTGGGAAGGAAGGGGGTGAAAATGCCCGGTATTGAACCGGATACACAGCACAGCTCTGCAAGTCTCTGCCTATGTGGAGGGGAGGGAGGGGGTGCCTTTCCTCCAATCAGCTGTCTCGCAGTATATGGCAAGAATCCCCACCCACAGGTGAGTCAGGAAGAGAAAATTCTAACACGATGTGCACTTTCTAAACAGTATATAAAGCTGAAGACAGCAGATATACATGTGAAACTTATGTAGGAGAATTTGTTTCATCTCCGTGTATCATCTGAGGCTGTTCACATCACTGGGTATATGTGAGGGTTTACATCCGCTTTAAAGTCCGTTAGGGGTCTATTGGGGAGACGTTGGGACACATAGGGCAACCAATAGCTGGTAGAGGTTCTCTTGCTTACAGCTCTGTTTAAAACTAAACAAAGGTTTTGGCCGGGGTTGGGCTTTAGGTCCCGCATTGCAGCAGTGTGAACCGGCCCTCCGTGTTAGGATGTTAACAAGGCTGAGAATGGCAGGCCTGTAACAAATCATTAAAAACAAAAACTATTTACGTAGTAGACCTCATTTTTATTTTATTTAATTTTTCATTTAAATGTGGCAGTATTTAGCAGCTAGCTAGCTACATTCTGCCACATCCAGATAGTAAATGTACCTAGCAGAGACGAGCGTGATCTTTTGCCATAAACAGGTGTTACTGTTTTTCTGACCAGAACAGGTCAGACAACTGGATATCTGTCTCCTGACTCATCGGAGCAGGAAGGTATTCTCTTAAAAATAAAGAGTACATTTCTTCCACAACAGATTTCAAATAAGTGCCAACATGGAAGCCAGTAATGTTCTATTTGTCCAGGACGGAGCATCGTTCCATGAAAACATGATGTAGTGAAGGGGATGTAAATGTAGTGAAGGGGACGACCTGGCAGGCTGGACAATGACCCCTTCCATTTAGGACAGAAAATCGGAAAAAATGTCACAGGATATTATGGAAAGGAAGATTGTCAACAGCATATTTTTCAATGTGTTGTATAAACATTAAAGCAACCTTGAGCAACTTTGATGTGATCATTTTTGGAATAATCCTCTAAAAACAAGTGCGACTGTTTTGAGCCACCAGAAATACTTTGTCAGTAAAAGCCCAACTCCGCCTTAGGAGAACGTAATCATTGTCCATCGCTAGTCTCTGCACCATTCAGCCAAAAAGGGGAAGAAGCCCCAAGAACCCATAAAAAAGGCAGTTGTACAAAGTTGTTTGTAAAAAAAAAATAAAAAAAAATAGGATAGGGGGAATGAGGGATGACCAAATAAAATGGTGGCCCCAGCCTAGACTTGTGCTTCAAAATGAATATTCAAACAAAAAAAGCAAGGTTTATAAAAAGGAATAATCCATAAAATTAACTCATAATAAATTGATAAGGCACCCTTGTTAGCAGCCTAAATAGAGTGGCGATGATACGTGGAAACTGCCCCCTTGGCCAGCCCCCGGAAGTAAGCAGTCCCGGGGACCCTTCTAGACTTATGAGGCAGTGGTGTCCTGATGGCTGTGAGATTCAAGTACCATGGACTTCCAGACCATTTGCAATAAGCAAGGAATATACAAGTGCATTACAATTTTTTGTAATATCTGTCTGAAGTTCAGCTTTATCATGAAATCGGAGGCTGGTGGAGGCTGGGGAGGATGCTGGAGCACTTGCCAGAATGTACAAGTATGCTCACTAATCAGTGTGCCATCCTCCTGCCCTGACCACTCCATGCTCTGCCACACCCCCACTGCTATGTTCTACTCCACTTTTTCCATATCAGATATCTTCTCTCTTTGGCCATTGATGGTGTAATGCAGGCCAGTCAAGTTCCTCCACCTCAAACTCGCTCATCCATGTCTTTATGGACCTTGCTTTGTGCACCGGTGCGCAGTCATGTTGGAACAGGAAGGGGCCCATCCCCAAACTGTTCCCACAAAGTTAGGAGCATGAAAATGTCCAAAATGTCTTGGATTGCTGACGCCTTAAGAGTTCCCTTCACTGCAATTAAGGGGCCAAGCCCAACCCCTGAAGAACAATCCCACATCATAATCCCCCCCCCCCCCACCAAATGACTTGGACCAGTGCACAAAGCAAGGTCCATAAAGACATGGATGAATGAGTTTGGGGTGGAGGAACTTGAGTGGCCTGCACAGAGTCCTGACTTCAACAAGATAGAACACCTTTGGGATAAATTAGAGCGGAGATAGCGAGCCAGGCCTACTCGTCCAACATCAGTGCCTGACCTCACGAATTCACTTCTGGAAGAATGGTCAAACATTCCCATAGTCACAGTCCTAAACCTTGTGGACAGCCTTCCTAGAAGCGGTTATTGCTACAAAGGGTGGGCCAGCTCAATATTGAACCCTACGAACTAAGACTGGGATGCCATTAAAGTTCATGTGCGTGTAAAGGCAGGTGTCCCAATACTTTTGACAATATCGTGTAAGTGTGTATTAGGCTATCGTTAGATTAGGATGCTCAAACAGAACCTGTGCCTCCTTATATCCAGTGCCCCTATCAGAGTTCTGCCTTACACCAGGGGTCCTTATCATCATCACGCTTAACATCAGGTGTCCCCATTAGAGTGCCTCCTTACATCAACTATCCCCATCAGAGTGCCTCATGGATCATTGGTTGCCCTGGGGGAACAGCTAAAATACTACTACTAGTATACTAGTAGTAGTACTAGTATTTTTTAGACTTCAGTTACACTTTAGCTGTGATAGAGACACTTACATTATTGAATTTCAAATATACAGTAAGTTAATGTCCCTCTTTCACCTAATTGACCTTCCCCTGGTCACATAGGAAGTCGCATAGAAACATTCCCTAGTAAATGGAGACTAAAATGCTTTTATACATTAGGAAGGTGTGTAATGGTTCCTGTTTCCAGTATAGCACAGTTTAATGTATGTACAGTATATTATAGCGTGATACACTTCACGCTACACATTCTTTTACCCATAAATTTGTATTAGATTGGCACATTTCCCATATGCTCAATGGAGAGGATATCCTGTTATTCAAACCCAAAAACAAATAAAAAAGAAAATGAGACAGTCTGACCGTTGTATGTTCACTTTAATGGCCATATTCACTTTTCATAAAGCAAATGATTTGTGATCGGAAGGAATAATTATTTTTTATTCCTTGAAGGTAATCTCTTACTTACACAGGCATTCAGCACACCCAGAAGAGTCTCCTGTATGGCTGTTGCTCTCACAGTTTGAATGACAATTACTCAGTCATGCAACACTGTATCTATATGAAATTTTTGTCCTTTTTTTCACACAAATAGAGCTTTCTTTTGGTGGTATTTAATCACCGCTGGGTTCTTTATTTTGTGCGCCGTAAAAGAAAAAAAGACCGAAAAATCGGTAAAAAAATAAATTTTTCTTCATTTCTGTTATAATATTTTGCAAATTAGTAATTTTTTCTTCATATATTTTGGCCAAAATTTATACCGCTACATATCTTTGGTAAAAATAACCCAAATCGGTGGATATTATTTGGTCTTTTTGAAAGTTATAGAGTCCAAAAGCTATGGTGCGAATATCTGAAAATTGATCACACCTGAAGTACTGACGGCCTATCTAATTTCTTGAGACCCTAACATGCCAGAAAAGTACAAATACCCCCCAAATGACCCCTTTTTGGAAAGAAGACATTCCAAGGTATTTAGAAAGATGCATGGTGAGTTTTTTGAAGTTGTCATTTTTTCCCACAATTCTTTGCAAAATCAAGGTTTTTTACTTACTTTTTTTTTTTCCACAAAATTGTCATATTAGCAGGTTATTTCTCACACACCGCATATGCATACCACAAATTACACCCCAAAACACATTCTGCTATTACTCCCGAGTATGGCGATACCACGTGTGAGACTTTTACACAGCTTGGCCACATACAGAGACCCAACATGCACGGAGCACCTTCAGGCGTTCTGGAGCACCCAGGCCAATTCTGACATTTCTCTCCTACATGTAAAAATCATCATTTATTAGCTAGAAAATTACATAGAACCCCAAAACATTATATATGTTTTTTTAGCAAAGATCCTAGAGAATACAATGGCGGTCGTTGCAACTTTTTATCTCGCACGGTATTTGCGCAGCAATTTTTTTAACGTGTTTTTTTTGGAAAAAAAACTGTTTTGTGCTTTACAAAAACCAAAACAGTAAAGTTAGCCCAATGTTTTTGCATAATGGGAAAGATGAAGTTACGCCGAGTAAATCGATACCCAACATGTCACCTTTCAAAATTGCACGAGCTTGTGGAATGGCGCCAAACTTTGCTACTCAAAAATCCCCATAGGCGACGCTTTAAAATTTTTTACTAGTTACATGTTTTGAGTTACAGAGGAGGTCTAGGGCCAAAATTATTGCTCTCGCTCTACCGATTGCAGCGATACCTCACATGTGTGGTTTGAACACCGTTTTCATATGTGGGCGGGACTTACGTATGCGTTCGCTTCTGCATGCGAGCACACAGGGACAGGGGCGCTTTTTTTTTTTTTTTTTTATTGTTCATTTTACTTTATTTATTTTAGTTTGATGCTTTTTTCCAAAAAAAAAAATTTTGACCACTTTTATTCCTATTACAAGGAATGTAGACATCCTTGTAATAGGAATATGGCATGACAGGTCCTCTTTACAGTGAGATATGGGGTCAATAAGACCCCACATCTCACCTCTAGGCTGGGAAGCCTGAAATTAAAAAAAAAAAAAAAAAAAAACGATCCTGGCTTCGATCGTAGCGGTGAGTCGGTAGAAGCGCGGGAGGGGGGGACATCCCCTCTCGCCTCCTGTAAGAATGATCAAGCAGTGGAACAGCCGCTATGATCGTTCTTATGGTGTATGGAATCGCCGGCTGAAAAAGCTGATATCTGAATGATGCCTGTAGCTGCAGGCATCATTCAGATATCCCCGCACAAATTCAAGGACGTTGTATGACGGCCGGCGGGCGGGAAGTGGTTAAAACGCTTTTTTTTTTTTAACACAAAGTTGTCCATTTATACAATATTTCTACCACATAACATGTACATACCAAAAGTGACACCCCAAAATAGATTCTCCTACTCCTCCTGAGTACGGCAATACCACGTGTGAGACTTCCACAGCCTGGCCACATACAGAGGCTGGGTACAGCCGAGCATGGCTCAGCATGGCAGGGTATGGCGGGGTATTGCAGAGTATGGCGGGGTATTGCAGAGTATGGCGGGATATTGCAGAGTATGGCAGGATATTGCAGAGTATGGCGGGATATTGCAGAGTATGGCGGGATATTGCGGAGTATGGCGGGGTATTGCGGAGTATGGCGGGGTATTGCGGGGTATGGCGGAGTATGGCGGAGTATGGCGGAATATGGCGGAGTATGGCGGGGTATAGAGGAGTATGGCGGGGTATGGCGGAGTATTGCGGGGTATGGCGGAGTATGGTGGGGTATGGCGGAGTATGGCGGGGTATGGCGGAGTATGGCGGGGTATGTCGGAGTATGGCGGGGTAATGTGGGGCTTTGCAGAGTATTGTGGGGGTATTGCAGAGTATTGTGGGGTATTCCAGGGTAATGTGGGGCTTTGCAGAGTATTGCACAGCATTGCAGAGTAGTAGGGATGGCGGAGCATGGATGGATGGATGGCTGGATGTCTCTGTGCGGCGCTGTGGGCACTACACATCCAGCCCACAGCGCTGCAGCAATCCATCCATCCCCCTCTCCGCTCACAGTGTACCGATCGGTACACAGGAGGGGAGGAGAGGAACCGGCGTCATCAGATGATCATCACATGGTAAACGGCCGTGATCAGCGGCCATTTACCGGGATCCGTGATGCGCCGGGTCCGGAGGACCCGGCGGTCACGGATGTGTTCGAGTGCGCGCCCCCCAGGGGGCGCACGAGAGGGAAATTCTGGGAGGACGTCATATGACGTCCTCCCAGAGTTAAGCAACCGCCCTGCAGCCGTCATTCGGCTATGGGCCGGTTGTTAAGTGGTTAAATAACTACAACAGTAAAGTTTTGATAATGCGGTAATTGCAGCATATTTTCATGCGGTAATCTATTGCATTGAGCTTGTTGCGAAGGAGCGCGCCGGAAAGCCGGGTTTCCCGCTGACAGCTGAATGTAAAGAAAACATGCCGGCATTAAAAATTATAAAAAACAAAACAAAAAACAAAAATATTTATTTTATTTTTTATTCTTATTTATTTATTTATTTTTTTAACAGTCCTGGGGGCTTTGGTGAAACATTAGGGGTCTAAATAGACACCCAACGTCTCACTTAATCGAGAAAAAGACTGAGGACGCAGATTCCTTAAGGATGAGCTCAGGCGTGTTCGCAGCCGCTCATTCAGAGCCCGCCAGGAAGTCGGCACTGCGCTGCGCTAATCACAGGCAGTGAGACATTTTCCCGATCCGTAGGTGCACAGCTTTGGACGTCATACTGCCTGTGATTACCGCAGTGCCGACTTCCTAGCGGGCTCTGCACGTGCGGCTGCGAACACGCCTGAGCTCATTCTTATCCCTTAATCCTTTCTCTGCAGAGTGAATGAACAGGAAGTTCTCTGTACAATGGCTCCCTGTTCATTCACAGACTGAAGCATTGTAAACAAAGGCAGGGCCACAGGGGAATCGATTCCGGTAATTGCACCCATATCTGCTGCACTGGGCCTCTCTGTTGAACTTATGGGGCCTGGGCCCCGTACAGGAGGGCAGGTGCTACCCGCTAATCAGCGACCCTGGCTGGATGATTAAAGAGTGAAAGACATTGTGCACTACTGTAAGTGGCACTTGAGAAATGTTGTGTTTTACCGCTTATAAAAGAGGAGCGAGTCTTTGACACGTGCACAGTCAGCATGCCAAGAACTCCCCCAGTACATGAAGTTTACAGCAAATAAAGCCAATGGCTTTATCTAACGCAGCTGTGGTAACAAATAGCTCATCAAATGTGCAGGAACTGCACCCAGAACAGTTTTTTCCATTTTGGTTGGATAGGGTTTTCAATGCCAGATGTGACCTCCCCTAATACTGTCTATTATCATGTTAAGTGGTCACCAGAATAAATTCATTAAAGGGCACAGAATACTGGAACATGTACCCTACAATGTGGGGTTTCTCAACTTTATTATACTGTGCACCCCTTTATTACAACATTTACCAATAACTCAAGTTTCCCCTACAGTGTGCACATTTACTGCCTGCACTGCTGAAGGATAAGTTCACCTTTACCACATTTTCCAAAATGGTCCTCATGCGGCACAGTGTCCCCAATATAATAAAATGCTGCGCTCCTTTCTGCAAGTGAACTCCCACCTTTTCAGATGCTGATACCATTGCTCTCCTTAGTACATCCATGGCCCTGGAAATCCATCAACTAGCACTCCCAGGCTCTTTCCCCACCTTTGCATTCGTAGTCAGCTCACTTTACTCAGACTGTGCATGCCCGGGTTGGGAGGGAGTCTGGGAGTGCCCGTTTGTGGATTTCTGGGGCCACACATTTGGCACCGGGTGTGTCCTGCTACCATTTGAAAATAACTGAAAACAGCGCAAAATAGTGCACTAATTAAAGAGGAAGTAAACTCTCCCACTCGGATGCTGCTTTTCATTTAGTCCATTATAATAAGTAATTATCAAACTATAGCCACTGTAATCCAGCCCAAATTGCATATTACTTACTGTTTAAAGAAACTTTAAAAAACTTGTTTCCAGGGGTAAGGCAGCGCCATCTTAAGTATTGTTTTCTGAGTCCACAGTAGAGTGTATTTCCGCCCTTACATTGAGCACTTCCTGTACTGTTAACCAAGCCTCCTTCTCAATCCAACGTTTCTATGGCAACCCTGCTTCACTGCTCATAGCTGACTTGTTTTATTTCATAGTAGTTACTTGTGCCTATTATCTAGTGTTTGCCTGTGTCAGTCTTATCAGCTTCAGCTGATAAGGCTGCAGTAATGCTGTCTGATGCCCAAGTTTACACTCCATGTGATGTCATATGGGGTGTAGAAGGAAGCTCTGAGTGATTATGCAGTTGTGCATTAGGAAGATCTGATAATAGACAGATAATAAGCACAGAGTGTGCCGTAAATCAGGGGAGATATGGGCATGCTCAGTGAAGTCATTCTAAATAACAAAAAGGATTACAACAATACTAAGCAAGTAAGGAGATATCTACAAGCAGTGTTCATTAGGGTTTTTTATGCTGATTTACATGGGACAAAGTTGTAGGGGAGAGTTTACAACCACTTTAAGTGAAGCTGCAAACACAAAGAAGATACCCCTTCTAATATTAAAATATAAATCACATGTGCAAAAACGTATTCTATCATACACATATATTTTTATAAAATGCAAAAAATAAATTCGATGAAAAATTACTGTGTGTGAAAAAATAGTGTGCATACAAAAATGTATTGAAAGTCCCAAAGAAAGTCCACTTTAACCACTTAAGGACCAGCCTCGTTTTGAATTTTAGGTGTTTACATGTTTAAAACAGGTTTTTCTGCTAGAAAATTACTTCGAACCCCCAAACATTATATATGGTTTTTCTTCTAACACCCTAGAGAATACAATGGCGGTCATTGCAATACTTTTTTTTGCACCGTATTTGCGCAGCGGTCTTATAAGCGCACTTTTTTTGGAAAAAATTCACTTATTTGAATAAAAAAATAAAACAACAGTAAAGTTATCTCAATTTTTTTTAATATTGTGAAATATAATGTTACGCCAAGTAAATTGATACCCAACATGTCATGCTTGAAAATTGCGCCCGCTCGTGGAATGGCGTCAAACTTTTACCCTCAAAAATCTCCATAGGCGATGTTTAAAAAATTCTACAGGTTGCATATTTTGCACTACAGAGGAGGTCTAGAGCTAGAATTATTGCTCTCACTCTACCGGTCGCTGTGATACCTCACATGTGTGGTTTGACCACCGTTTTCATATGCGGGCGCTACTCGCGTATGCGTTCGCTTCTGCGCGCGAGCTCGTCGGGACAGGGGGGTTTTAAAAAATTTTTTATTTATTTTTATTATTTATTTTACAATATTTTATTTATTTTTACACTGTTTAAAAAAAAAAATTGTGTCACTTTTATTCCTATTACAAGGAATGTAAACATCCCTTGTAATAGAAAAAAGCATGATAGGTCCTCTTAAATATGAGATCTGGGGTCAAAAAGACCTCAGATCTCATATTTACACTAAAATGCAATAAAAAAAAAAAAGTCATTTAGAAAAATGACATTTGAAAAAATATGCCTTTAAGAGGCGTGGACGGAAGTGACGTTTTGACGTCGCTTCCGCCCAGCAGTGTCATGGAGACGAGTGAGCGCCATCTTGGCCTCACTCGTCTCCAGACACAGAACAGGACGCGATGGCCTCCGCCGCTACCGACGGCTCCGGTAAGCGGCGGAGGGCACCGGATCGCGGCGGGAGGGGGGGGGCCCTCTCCCGCCACCGATAAAAGTGATCTTGCGGCGAATCCGCAGCAGGGACCACTTTTATCTGAAAGCCGGCCGCCGCACGAAAACGGGGATACCGGGGTTATGGCAGCTAGCTGCTGCCATGACAACGATATCCCCGTTCAAACTTAGGACGTACATCGGCGTGCGGCGGTCGGGAAGTGGTTAAATGCACATCGATTCAAATTCTTCGTTATTCCAAAAATGCTCCAACATAATCCACAAACACCAAGAATAATCAAGATGCGGACTTACCAGACCACAGTGACCCCCCTATTCAGAGTGGTCAACCATGGCTCAAATGCATAACGTTTAAGCTTTGGCTTTAGAACTTTCAGTATATTTTTGTATGGACACCATTTCACATAGTCGTTCACTGTGTCTGAAAGCCAGCTTGGGAAGGACAATGGTGTCAGCAGCTAAAGAATTTGGCATTTGTTTGGGGAACTGAGCACAGCTTTTTAATATATTGAGGACACTTTGGTGCTTGGGGACCTTTTTTGGGAATAATGTGTGAAGGTGAACCTATCCTTTAAAAGTAGATGTCTCTTTGCAATCACTTCCGGTCTACATGCACTCCAGTAATGGCAGCATAGCATTTCTCAGGAGGGGTTCCCTAATAGCACCAACAGTGGATCATGCCAGTCTCCATCAGACGCCTGTGAGAAAGGGTGACAATGCAGAAGCGCAGTTGGGGGGCAGAGACAGAGTGCTGTCACCCTATAACAGGAAGTGCCTGAATAAGGACCTCCATGGCAGAATCATCAGGGATTATTTAAATGAAAGCTACAGATTTCAAAATACTGAGAATGGCTTCAATTATTTAACTGCTTCCCGCCAGCCGTATAGTAAAATGGCGGACAGGGCGGGAGCACTCTCGTTCTGTGAGGACATCCCTGGGACACAGCGCATCACCGATCACGATAAAGAGCATGTCCACTAACAGCTGATCACAGTGTAAACAGGAAATGCTGGTTATCGGCATTAGGAGCGCATGAGGAGAGCAGAGCCGGCAAGCGGCATTCCTCAGCGGGGACATCTACACTGACAATCAGGGCACTGATCATCAGTGCAGCCCCAACAGTACTCACCAGTGCTGCCAATCAGTACCCACCAGTGCTACCTGTCAGTGCTCATCAGTGATGCCTTTCAGTGCCCATCAGTGCAGCCTATCAGTGCAGCCTATCAGTGCCCATCAGTGCAGCCTCATCAGTGCACACCAATGAAGGAAAAAACAATTACCCATTTACAAAATTTTAGAACAGAAACTAAGAAAACTTTTTTTTTAGGTTTTTTTTTTGTTTGTTTGTTTAGTAAAAAATAAAAAACAGTGGTGATTAAATACCACCAAAAGAAAGCTTTATCTGTTTCAAAAAAATGATAACAATTTTGTTTGGGTACAGCATTGCATGACCGAGCACTTGTCATTCAAAGTACGACAGCTGAAAATTGGCCAGGACAGGAAGGGGCTGAAAGTACCGGTAGGCAAGTGGTTAAAGTAGAACTATAGGCAAAACTTTTTTTAAATTTTTGGATAGAATTAAGCCTCGTACACACGGTCGGATTTTCGTCCAGGAATTGTGTGATGACAGACTGTTTGCCTAAAGTCCGACAGTTAGTACGCTCCATCAGACAATTGTTAGCCAACTTTCGGCCAACAAATGTTGGATGGCAGGCTAGTACATTTTCAGCGGACAACGGTCTGTTGTCAGATTTTCGTATCGTGTGAACACAAGTCCGTCACAGAAAAGTCCAAAGTACAAACATGCATGCTCGGAATCAGTTCTCACCAAACACGACATTAGCAGAAGGTACCCAAAGGGTGGCGCTCAAGAGCTGAAATTCCACGTAGTACGTCACTACGTTCGTGTATGTTGAACGACAATTGTGTACCGTTTGTATGCAAGACAAGTTCACGGCACACAACCTTCGAACACAAGTCTGGTGCTTTGTCAGTGTTTAAGAGGCTTAAGGGAGGGTTTTAACCCATTCAATCTGTGTCCGATTGCGGAGATTTCCCTTACTTCCTGTCCCATAGCCAAAACAGGAAGTGATATAAAATCCGCGCAAATTAATAGAATTCCTTGGGGCCCCTCTAGCTCACCAGAACTAATGTCCCAATTGGTAGATTCCCCGTCTATTACTTTTCTGGGTACAACCCAAAGTTTGGGATTTTCTTTACTTTTCACTTTCAATGCTAACGGTACACAGGACAAATAGAGAGGGGGAATCTCCCTAATGGGAACACAGACAGCAATAACAACGGAAAGGCATTCTAATTAGGGCGACCACATTTCCAAACTGACATTCAGGGATGACCCCCCCCCCCCCCTGCTTCACAAAAATCAGCCTGTGCTGTAACGAGTCACAGCACAGCTGGGGCGGCGGGTGCACGCTCTACCCAGAAGCACTGATCAGGCCCCCCAAAAAAGCCACTGCATCGCCACTTTACTCACTAATAGTACTTGTCCTAGCCGGCCGAGACCCGTTTTACCTTGTTTCAATGCTGGTTCTACACTGCCCTGCAGTGATTAGACACAAGAGGCAGGATTTATGTATTCTCCACTCACAAGCAGGGGGCAGGAATTGTGTCTCTCCAGACATTCCCTGCCAGGACAAGGACTGTCAGTGAGTAAAGCAGCGATGTGGCTGCCTTTTTCGGGGGCATCAGATCGGCCCAGGGGTTCTGTGTCAGCTTCATTCCCGGGACACTATTGTCCTGGAATGAAAGTGCTTGGGACCCGGGACAGACCTGCAAAATGCGGGACTGTCCTGGGCAATCCGGGACACGTGGTCACCATAATTCTAATCCATCTCCACTCTATCCAAAAAGTAAAAAAAAAAAAAAAAAAAAAAAAAAAAGTTTTGCCTTCTGTTATTCTTTAAACTAAAACTAAAGATTTATACAATTTTAGTGGTTAAGTTCCAAATCACTTTCTTCTAAAAGAAAGATTTTGCATTTTTTTTGTAGATTTAGCAAGAATAATGATGTATAGGGGTTTTGCAAGTCTGCATATGTGTAATGGTTCTTACTTGATAAAGTTCAGCTATTTTAAAAGAAAAGCTCCTCATTCTACAATGTTGTGCAGTATATGCAAAGCGATCATGGGATAACCTTTATCCCTACCACAGATCAAACCAGAGGAAGCCTGTTCTCTCATTATTACCGACTACAGCATTCTATTAAAGCAAAAGTAAACCACTAAACTGGGGCCCTATACACACTTGGTGTTTAGCCCTGGTGAATGAGCCTCTAGCGTTTAGATGCGGGTGGAGCAGGGGCGGACTGAACTTTGAGCGACTCAGGCACTGCCCGAGGGCCCTGGGCCACTAGAGGTCCCCATCAGGGTTGCCAGCCTCAGTAAAACCAAGGGCAGTATGTATAAATCTGTGTTTTTTTTACATCTGTCTGTTTATACTGTGTGTACATGTATGTGTATACCGTGTGATTGTATACTGTGTGTGTGTATACTGTGTGGCCCCATAATCTCTGATTGCCTGGGGGCCCCATAATCTCCTATTGCCCGGGGGCCCCATGAGTTATTAGTCCGCCCCTGGGGTGGAGGGCACAGGTTCACCATCCAGCCGCACTGACAGCAAGTCTGTCAAACTCCATGAACGCCTGACAGCTGCTGTAAGTGTAAACTTAGCCCAAGAGGGTCACATAATTCCTAGCAGGGACATCACACCCCTACTAGAGGTACCTCTTCAGTAAAAAGTTGACACTATAGTGATAAGAAAGAGCCCAAAAGCTGTAGAGCACCCATTATAGGTGAACACGGGGAATGTCATGTTTACAAAATGTTTCCAACACGACCTATGGATATTTTGTCAAGATTCTGCTGAACTAGAAAGTATAGGATAAAAAAGGAAGAAGGGTTTCCATGCCTCTGTTGTAATCTTTAAAGACGACTTTCTCCACAATGCCTATAGCTATATAAAAGCCATGTAATAAAGTGCTATTACAGTTTGTTCAGAATATCTAAATATTTAGCTGTGAAGAAGCTGATCACTTTAAACCGAGATATATCCGTGAGGTTAAAGACTATATGCGATTGTAATATGATGTCCTAATAAAAACTGAATTGTAAGACATCTATATGGCAGTGGTTCTCAACCGTTTTGGCCAAGTCCCCACTTGAAAGCATTTGAAATTGAATTTCTCCCCATCCAATTTTTGATCCAGGGCCTATTGAGGGTAACAGCAGTGCTTGGAAATGCACAATTGCTTAAAGTGGAGTTCCACCCACTTTTACAACTCTTCAGCATCCCTCACTAAACTGTGCACTGTAAACGAATTGGATATTTAAAAAAAAAAAATTCTCAACACCTACTGTATATCTGCTGTATTCATTTTTCACTTCCTCCTCCCTGGCCGTGGCCCATCGCATCATTTCCCGTTTGCAATGCCTTCTGGGAAGGGGCAGCAACTTCCTCTGACACTGCCGTTGCTATGGAAACCTGACCTGAAACCTATTACACTGCTTGTGCTGCACTGAGCATGTGCGAGATCTGCAAGGATGAGATCCAGGAAGAAATACAGTCTGGCTTCAGATGCCCACACTTAAGATGGCCACGGCCTGCTGTAAGTTTATAAAATACCAAACTACTGCTATAAACTAACAAAACAGAACTTAGTTCACAGACTAACTTTACTAGAATACATTAAGCTTGTGTATTATAGGGGTATTTTTATTTAAAAAGTATAATTTCGGCCGGAACACCACTTTAAAATCCATGTAAAAACACATAAAAAAAAAACCGCACACAGAAGGGTGTGAAACCACTTGGGGGCTCTATGCTTGTTATTGCTCTCTTTTGACCCAACACTTCACAGCATAGGCTCTGCAGAAAAACAAACATCCATTGCACCACCAAACTGGCATTAAATAGCTGATCTCTCCCGACAACACAACTGCTTCAGTAGCACAACTTTTGCAGCGACATAACTCCCTAAGCACATCTCTCCCAGCCACTTAATACCCAAAGCACAACTCTCCCAGAGATATAACTCCCACCACAGCACAGGTAGAAAGTGACTCCCTCCGCAGCACAACTCTCCCAGCAACATAACTTCGTAAGCACAACTCTCCCAGAGACAAAACTCCCTTCACAGCACAGGTAGAGAGTGACTCCCTCCGCAGCACATCTCTCCCAGCAACATAACCATCAGCAGCACATCTCTCCCAGAGACATAACGCCCTAAGCGCATTTTTCTCCCAGCAATATTGTCAGGGCTGGGCTCAGCCCTTCCTTCCCCTGAGCTGGCCACTCAGCTGTCAGCTAATTGCCAGCTCCCATCTCTCCACAGTTACTCAGCTGTTGACGATATCCTGCTTGTCAGTCCTGCCTACTTAAGCCATCCAGCCAAGATGATCTCTGCCTTGGCCTTTGTCAACATCACAGAGATCTCCTGCGTTCCCGTTAAAAACTTGTTTGGCTGACATTCCTTCTGGCTCCAGATTCTGCTTGCTGTTCCACTACGTTGATCTCTGGCTTCCTGACATTCTGGCTTGTCTGACTATCTGTTCTGGTTACCGAAATTTAGCTATGTTTTGATTACTATTGTTCTATTCACTTTTATTATTAAACAAGTGTGATTTAACTGTACTTCTGTCTCGGTCTGATTCATGGTTTCTGACAAACATAACTCCCTTTACAGCGCATCTCTCTCACCAACATAACTACCTCAGCAGCACATCTCTTCCAGCATAGTAAATCCCTCAGCAGCACATCACTTCCAGCAACATAACTCCCTAAACAGCACATTGCTCCCAGCAACATAAAACTCCCTCCTCAGGACATCTCTCCAGGCAACATAACTGTACCTGTAGCAAGAAAAAGGGGGCTCAAAACCTGTGCAACACTCACGACGAATAAACCTGTTTTAGGTGGAAGTGCTGTTTATGGTTATATAGTATAATGAGTATCTGACACATTTTTTATTGGAAGAGATGTTGTCACTGGTTTGCAGTATGGTGGAACTACGAGTGGGGAGGGAGAAACCAGTATTGGCAGTTGTTTTACATTAATTCAGAAAATGCATTAGGGTAAAAAAAAAAAAAAATCTTTTGAGTTTATAACTACTTTAATTTGACCCCTTTATGGTGGTATGATGCATATGTGTGGCAACAGGTTAGGTGGGCCGCAACAACAGTCTGTCTCATATTACACATCCGTGGGGGCTTCGAGGTTGTGTGTTGAGCACGTTCAATTGGTGTTCCCAGCACACTGCCCAAGCTGTCATCGTCCGCTCCTCACCTTTCTTTGCATTTAGGGAATAGACAATCACAGCGATCATGTGAACAGAAAGTCGCCAACCCCTCCCATCATTAAACACCACCTAAAGGGCTCCTTGGAGGTGGCAAGAAGGGGATAAAGCATAGCTCCCAACTGTCCCTAATTTTGAGGGACTGTCCCTGATTTGGAGCAATGTCCCTCTGTCCCTCATTCCTCCTCATTTGTCCTTCAATTTGGTGTGATCTATATAGATGTATATAAAATTAACTTTTTAGCTATCAAAAAGCGTTTTCTAGTGCTAAACCTTTCATCTGATTTCTAAATTGCTGCATTTGTAAATTCCAAAAGCCAATATAAATGAACAGAAGTGGTAAAAAAAAACATTTGTGGGTTTAACCAATCTTGTTTTGTTGTACAATTCTCCTTTAAGGGGGCGTGGCAAGGGGTGTGTCCTATGCCTGCATACTTTTGCTGATAGGTGTCCCTCATTCTCATCTCAAAAAGTTAGGTATGGTTAAAATATCAACAAGTTCCCCTTAAATAATTTTGTCTGAATATTTTTAGACTTCCTGTTTTGATTCTAATCATAAAGATCATGTCCCAACTCTTCTTCCAGAGCCCCAGAACAGCCTTTATATACTCCATTATACACTCCACTGGCCATGTGTTATTATTGTGTATTGTGCGTAACTGCCGGAAAAAGCAAAAAAAATCATTTTATTCCTAAAAGATGTCATTAAAATTATTTTCCAGATCTGGTTAATAATGGCTAATGTTTTTGACATTTAGTGAGTGTGTATCCCCAATTGCAAATTATGAAAAAAAAACACTGTACCCCACAGATATAAAAATGGGAATTTAATGGAACAATATCAGATGAGAATGTGTTTAACAATTGAAAAGCCTTTTCTGAGTAAAATACATTTACTGCTAAACTTTAGGGAATTAGGAGAAATTTCACAGCAGAAATCCGATTCTTGTAAAGTATTTTCTCTCCCACACTAAAAACACAAGTATGGGCAACGCTTTTTTGGCCATACTTCTCTTGTAGGGTTAAAGGAGTACACTTACTTTTGCTCTCCTGTGACCCAGAATCAGACAGAGGGCGATTACCTGCTACCAGCTGATGGTCCAGAGCCACGCCAGACTCTGGAAGGATCCAGAGAGTCCCGGAGCTAAAGACAGAAGAGAAATGGGCGCAGGGACGGCATGACAGTGCTGGACAGCACAGTTGCCGTTTTAAGAACGGTGTTTCCCCTTTTAGAAAAGGGGATGGGTCTGGGAGAAGGCGGTGCTCAGAGACAAAGAGAGGAAAAGAGAAGGGGAAGTGACATCAGTCGAAGAGCGGAGGAGGAAGCGATTCCCACCCACCCGCCCTGAGTTGGTTAAAAAGGGGGTAAGGGACAGGTCAGGATGACCCGGCAGTGTTGGGTCGCTGGAGAAGGAGAAGATAGAGGTTACATGTATGGAACATGTGGTACCCATCCATGGGATGGGGGTTGTTTCTGGTACCCATCCATGAAAGGATGGGGGTTGTTTCTGGTACCCATCCATGAAAGGATGGGGGTTGTTTCGGGTACCCATCCATGAAAGGATGGGGGTTGTTGCTGGTACCCATCCATGAAAGGATGGGGGTTGTTTCGGGTACTTTCAGGTTACGAGGAGTTAACCTGGAAGGGTTAAAAAAGGGTAGGTCACTGTGAAGGTTAGGTACTGCCTCCGAGTCAGGGGTTTCCGACTGGAGGCCTAAAGTTTAAAAGAAGTTATTCGCAGTGACCAGTGGTATGTTGTTTCCCTTTATGACACTAGAAGTATATTTAAAGTTTAATGGTTATTTATGAAGATGTTATTTATTTAATTTTATAAGTTGTAATAAAAAGGTCGTCAAGGCCATTTACTCCAAAACCTGGTCAAGTCATTTGTGAAGGATTTGGAGGGGGGAAGTTTTGGGGATAAAAGGTGTGATCAAGATACTGGGCTTAGGTCCTACAAATGTCATGACAATCTGGCATCCCCCAGATTGTAGGCAGGTTGCCTACTTTGGTTATGTTAGTCCACCCAGCTGCCCAGGATGAGAGGGAAGGGGTTAATGCTTGTGTCGCATTTTCTTGTGTGTTCAGCCTCCCTCCTGTGCGATATAAAACGGGAAGAGGCCCGGATCCTGGGGGTTAACCTAGAACGAACCTGGAATGCACGCACTCGAACTCAGAACTATGCCTTGAGAAACTCGCTGGTCAGCTTGGAGTGCCGAACCATCAGCATGCTCCTGAGGACATGGCCTTCTCTCAAGTTATCTCCAGTATGAGCATCTCCCGAGGACGCTACACCTGTGCGGGTACCTAGGCACCCACAGTTTTGTTCAGTTTGGAAAATGACATTACTACATGTTATACATGTTCTGCCAAAAGTTCAATAAAGTTGTTCCAACTGCTTAAGGCCTGGTCTGAAGTTACTTAAGGTGTGGGGTCCAGGCTTACTTATAGGTAAAAATCATGCATGGGAGGTTACTCCCACTTTAAGTTCAGGTCAATTTTAAAGTAAACTTTCAGGTTTGATATATGGTAGGTTTTCCCCTGTGGATGTCTGTATCTTCTCATCTTTGAGGTCTTTTATTACTGTCAATGATTGGCAACTGCCAAACAACTGGCAGTTACCTGATCCAGCTGCTGCATTCTTTCCATGCCAAACATGGAAGCAGATCCATGCTGGCATTATCAGTTTGTGTATCAGAGCTTGTTTCTCAGAGATGCAGGACACTGTGGTCACACACAGCATGCCTGCATTTCCTGTAGTCAGCATGGCTGCGACACCCCCTCACCCAGCCTATGCCCACAAAGATGGGGAATGTATTTCCCTGCTGTATGTGACATAATCTTGAGAAAACGCAGTTGCTTTAGGGACACGCTCCTCACTGTGAAGAAAATGGATCTTGATTGGTCGGTTAGGAATGACATCACTCCCACACATGCGCAGAAGTCCTGTCAGCCCAGCATACTGGCATTGTGCCGGAATGTAAACTGGGCTACACACCTTTTTAATTGCCTAAAATTCCTACCTAGCTTTTATCCTTCTATGTAATGTTAAAGAGGGGGCTGGGGAGTTATGTTTAATATATTTAACCTTGCATGCACTGTGCTGGCAGATACCAGATTATAATTCTGTGGTGGCTTCCAGGCAGGCAAAATATTAAAATTTGTAGGATGGCTGTACGAAAGTAACGCGCGTTTTGCATGATGATGCATGGTAGTCTCAGTCATTCTTACCCACTCCAGGTTCACCCTATAGCAGTTTTACTGCTGCAGGGCGGCACCTGTGTGCCAGATCATGTATTTAGACGTGATCTGACACTTCCAGGTAGGGGACGTATATGCACGCTGCTGGAGGCTCGCTTACGCTGTCGTCACACACAGCGGGAGCCGATTGGCGAGTGCATAGTACCCTATGTCCCCCAGCACCCACCGATCTTTAGGCAGATCGCCGTTCTCAGTCACTGCCTATGTAAACAAGGCAGATCACCGTTCTGGCAGGAGGGAAGAGATGGCATTTGTGTTCCCTCTCTTCCTCTAGTAAAAGCACCTCCCACACTGTAATAAAACACTGGCTAGGCACACAGCTAACCCTTTGACCACCCCTGATGTTAACCCCTTCCCAGCCAGTGTCATTAGTACAGTAACAGTGCATATTTTTAGCACTGATCCCTGTATTAGTGTCACTGGTCCGCAAAAAGTGCCAGTTAGTGTCAGAATGTTCACCGCAATATCGCAGTCCCGCTTTAAGTCACTGATCGCTGCCATTACTAGTAAAAATATAAATAAATAATATCCCATAGTTTGTAGACGCTATAACTTTTGTGCAACCGCAAAATATCCGCTTATTGGGTTTTTTTTACCAAAAATATGTAGCAGAATACATATTGGTCTAGATCTATGAAGAAATTTGATTTTTTTATTGGATAGGTTTTATAGCAGAAAGTAAAAAAATATACATTTTATTTTTGTTTTTAATTGTCTGCATTTTTTTTTTTTTATAGCGCAAAAAAAAAAAACAGAGGTGATTAAATACTACCAAAAGAAAGATCTACTGTATTTATTGGCGTATAACATGAACTTTTTCACCATGAAAATCGGGTGAAAATAGTGTGTGCGTGTTATACGTCAATGCTTCAATTTTATCTGCCTCGGAGGGGACAGGGAGCGGTGGCGGGACGATCGCCATCAGATTACATACAGTGAGAAGCTCCTGTTTACTTGGCGGCCTCTGTAATAGGAAGTCCCGTCTCCTGGGCAGCCATTTGAGCACTGTTCTGTCTATCATAAGAGATTCTCACTGTATGTAATCTGTCTGCGCTTGTCCCGCCCCCTTCCCTGTCCCCTCTAGGCTGCAGATGGGCATCGATCAGGCTGCACTGATGGCAATGGTGAGGCTGCTGCATTGAAGGCAATGGTGAGGCTGCTGCATTGAAGGCAATGGTGAGGCTGCTGCATTGAAGGCAATGGTGAGGCTGCTGCATTGAAGGCAATGGTGAGGCTGCTGCATTGAAGGCAATGGTGAGGCTGCTGCATTGAAGGCAATGGTGAGGCTGCTGCATTGAAGGCAATGGTGAGGCTGCTGCATTGAAGGCAATGGTGAGGCTGCTGCATTGAAGGCAATGGTGAGGCTGCTGCATTGAAGGCAATGGTGAGGCTGCTGCATTGATGGCAATGGTGAGGCTGCTGCATTGATGGCAATGGTGAGGCTGCTGCATTGAAGGCAATGGTGAGGCTGCTGCATTGAAGGCAATGGTGAGGCTGCTGCATTGAAGGCAATGGTGAGGCTGCTGCATTGAAGGCAATGGTGAGGCTGCTGCATTGAAGGCAATGGTGAGGCTGCTGCATTGAAGGCAATGGTGAGGCTGCTGCATTGAAGGCAATGGTGAGGCTGCTGCATTGAAGGCAATGGTGAGGCTGCTGCATTGAAGGCAATGGTGAGGCTGCTGCATTGAAGGCAATGGTGAGGCTGCTGCATTGAAGGCAATGGTGAGGCTGCTGCATTGATGTCAATGGTGAGGCTGCTGCATTGAAGGCAATGGTGAGGCTGCTGCATTGAAGGCAATGGTGAGGCTGCTGCATTGATGTCAATGGTGAGGCTGCTGCATTGATGTCAATGGTGAGGCTGCTGCATTGATGTCAATGGTGAGGCTGCTGCATTGATGTCAATGGTGAGGCTGCTGCATTGATGTCAATGGTGAGGCTGCAGATGGGCATTGATCAGGCTGCATTGATGGCACTTGTAAGGCTGCAGATGGGCACTGACCCTTATTTTGCTTCAAAGTTCCTTATTTAAAGTTTTTTCCTGAAACTTCCCTCTTAAAATGAATATGTGTGTTATATGCCAATAAATACGGTATTTGTGGGGGAAAAAAGGACATATTTGGGTACAGTGTTGCATGACTGCGCAATTTTCAGTTAAAGTAATGCAGTGCCATATCGCAAAACATGGCCTGGTCATGAAGGGGGGTAAATCTTCCAGAGGTCAAGTGGTTAATGGCACCCCAATGCAACTCTCCATGCAGCCATAGCACACAGAAAAGCCCATTTAAATAACACCATCAAATTCTTGGCTTTCGTTTTCACACAGTAAAGATCGCTTTACAGCCATTATAATGGTTCTCTGTAAATGTACACTGTGAATATAGCGAATCAGAACATCCACACAGGAGTCTTCACGACCAGCAAAAATTATTGGCAATTTAAGTGTAATCTGTTTTATGTCACTATTCACGATTTGCAACGATTATGATTGGCAATTTAAATGTAATTTACTTTGTGGAGTCACGAGTCCAAGCTTTGCAAATATAATGGCAGCTCGGTCCTTTATAAAATCTGCCACAGTCACCTTTATTAGGATAGAATGAAGATCCTTTCCACATACAATATGCAGCCATGTGTGTGTGAAGTCATTTTGGACTAAATAATATGGGGGCTGGAAATGGCCATTATGAATAATTGGAGAATTACATTTCAAATGGTTCTTTACAAAGACACGGAAACACGCTGCTTCTGGGATATTTTGATGCAATTTGAGATCTCTGCTGGATGGTAGTTCAGATACCAGATCGTGCCTTAAGACATAGAAACCTAGAAAGTTCTGAAAGTTGGGGTTTGCATAACTTTAGAGGTGACAACAGGCAGAACGTTCCTTTTAGAGTATTTCATAAAATTAGTAAAAGGTGTAAGATTGAGTAATTGATATGGGTTGGACGAAGTGGTGGAAGGAATAAATCTTGGGACATTATCATGGTAAGGGATATCATACATGGGGATAGGCAGGGAGTCTAGGGTAAGGAATACAATAAAAGGGAATTGGTGGGAAGTCCAGGGACCTCATCAGGGTAAGGGATACAATAAAAGGGAATTGGAGGGAGGTCCAGGGACCTTATCAGGGTAAGGGATACAATAAAGGGCATAGGGGGTGAGTCCAAAGGACAAAGGTTTGAAGATCCTCTAGGCCAGTGATGGCGAACCTTGGCACCCCAGATATTTTGGAACTACATTTCCCATGATACTCATGCCCTCTGCAGTGTAGTTGAGCATCATGGGAAATGTAGTTCCAAAACATCTGGGGTGCCAAGGTTCACCATCACTGCTCTAGGCTGTATGGTGTGTGGATATAAAAATATTTTTTCCTCATATTCAGTGGACCATTTATTGTTATGTATTTATGTACATGTTATGGGCTATTTAGAAACAGCTACTGATTATTCACATTCTGTGTCATTACATAGGATTTGCTCCTGTTTTAGATATTTCATCCTTTGATGCAATACTGGCTTTTCGTGACCTTTGATTGCACAATGTAGTGGAAGATTAAGTATATAGACATTATCAATACCTGGAGTTCTGGTTTTGTCGCCTCTTGGTATGGTTGATGGTTATACATATGTATTTATTTTTATGAGTAAGCGCCGCATATTTTCTCTTATTGGTCTTTGATTGGTGTGTGAACACTTATATGGTGGCAGCTACTGATTATATCTTAATTATATTTTATAATTTATATTTTATATTTCTATATTTTTATTGCATCTTTTTAAATTGGTTTTTATTTGCTTTATTGTGGTGTGCGCACAAGTATCTATTATTCTGATAATAAAGGGGATATGGGGCGAGTCCAAAGGACATTATCAGGGTAAGGGATACAATAAAGGGGATAGGGAGCGAGTCCAAAAGGACATTATCAGGGTAAGGGATACAATAAAAGGGGATAGGGGGTGAGTCCAAAGGACATTATCAGGGTAAGGGATACAATAAAGGGGATAGGGGGTGAGTCCAAAAGGACATTATCAGGGTAAGGGATACAATAAAAGGGGATAGGGGGTGAGTCCAAGGACATTATTGGGGAGACTCAACTAATCACTCCTTTTTATGTTGGTCTACCATATTGTACAGACTTCTTTTGTTCTTCAAGGCTCTGATGAAGAGGGAACTCCTCGAAACGCGTCAGAACACCTTTAAGCACTTGCCCCTGTATGGGCATGTCTAATTTCTAAATTTAATGTGTATATTTTGTAACCCCGTTTTTATGAATATGTAGACACTTTTTATATTCATTTATCTATTTTGTATATGAATAAACTGTATCATCTTGATCCAAGTGTCAGATCAAGCGCCTTCCACCTCTTTTTTCCACTTCTTCGGACCACCCCTGCTCAGTTTAGGCAGCGGGACATGCATGATCATCTTCTATTTTCCTTCCTTTGAAAGTACGACCACTCTATACTAACAACGTCTTCACGAGCGCAGGAGCAATTTTTTTCTTTGTTTATATTTTCATTAGAAGGCAAGTCCCAGGACATTATCAAGGAAAGAGATGATATAAAGGGGAAAGGAGGAGAGTCCCAGGACATTATCAGGGGAAGAGATTAATATTAACCACATGCAGACATATACTGCAGCACGGCGGCCACTCTGACATCTTCGGGTCTGGGGCGTGAGCCGCCAGAAACCCACTCGTGCTGTGATTGGACACAACCAATCAGCGGGTCAGACCCGCCGGTCATTCGGGAGACAGGCAGAACGGCGGTCTGCTTATGTAAACAAGGCAGACCGCCGTTCTGTGATAGGGGAATGTTCTGATCCTGTGTTTCTGCTAAGCAGGAACATGGATCTTTACCTTCCCCCAGTCAAAGCACCTCCCCCACAGTTAGTAAGCACTCCCAGGGAACACAGTTAACCCTTTGATCGCCCGTTAACCCCTTTCCTGCCAGTGTCATTAGTACAGTAAAGGATGTAAATGGATGAAAGTGGAGAGTCTCTGGAAGTGTCCCTCACCACCAAATATTTGCAGCCCCACAGCAAGAAGTGGGTCTCATTCTCCATTTCTCCCCACTAGAAGATTTCCTTCACTTCACGCTCTGGTGAGAACGCTAAAACGTTTGGTTTTCCGTTCACCTTTCTGTGACAGTGGGCACCAGGATAAATATATGGGTGAAATTTCCCCAGCAGGAAACAGCATTAAAAACTGGACAGAGGGGCTAATCCTTCCCACTCTGCACCTCTAAAAAGTAATCCAGGGTGGATTGTTTTTTCAGAGGTAGTTGAGCGACAGTTTGCAGGTGTTCAGTAGGTGATACTGCTGCCTCCTTAGTGACTGCTTTTTTTCTCTTGGTACCAAGGAAGATTTTGCTTTGCAATACCGAGCCGCCATTGCCTATCAAACAGTTGGCAGATTCTATATGGAACGTGCTTTGTGCACTGGCGCGCAGTCATGTTGGAACAAAAAGGGACCATCCCCAAACTGTTCCCACAAAGTTGGGAGCATGAAATTGTCCAAAATATCTTGGTATGCTGACACCTTAAGTAGTTCCCTTCACTGGAACTAAGGGGCCAAGCCCAACCCCTGAAAAAGAACCCCACACCATAAGCCCCCCTCCACCAAATGATTTGGACCAGTGCACAAAACAAGGTCCATAAAGATATGGATGAACGAGTCTGGGATGGAGGAACTTGACTGGTCACAGAAACCTCACTTCAACCCAATAAAACACCTTTGGGATGAGTTAAAACGGAGACTGCAAACCAGGCCTTCTCGTCCAACATCAGTGCCTGACCTCACAAATTCGCTTCTGGAAGAATGGTCAAAGAAGAATGGTAAAATATTCCCATACACTCCTAAACCTTGTGGACAGGCTTCCAGATGCCAATAAAGTACACGTGCTTGTAAAGGCAGGCATCCCAATACTTTTGGTAATAGTGTGTGAGTGTGTGTGTATTAGATATATATATATATATATAGATTTCTATAGTATATAGATATAGTATATATATTATAGAGGTATATAAGATAGATTGATAGATAGATCGATAGATAGATCTTTAATAAATATATTTATTTATTATAGAAGGGCATTGGGAGGTGGGGGTGGTGCAGTAAAATCACAGATCAACCACCTGTTTTTGCCACTCTTGTAAATGAAGCCCAAATCTGTCGTTTCCATAGTCTATCAAAACCAACATGACCACTCTATAGAATACACCCACATACCACCCCAGGAAACCTGAAACCCGCCCCCTCTTTCATATCCACTATTGGTTTACTATAATTCCAGTCAACTTTAATGACCAATAGTTAACCGCAACAGAGGATGGACTTCTATTTGACTTTCCAACATGAAGTCAGTAATTGAAATTTGAAGGTTCCTAAGAAGCAGGTGGCTATGGATATGTGCAGGCACACAGTGAACATAAGAAAAGAAGTACAAATCAAGATAATCAACACGACTGCACTGTATTTATTGCCAGCAGAGAAAAGCCGATATCTGTCAGGTTTCTGCTGTTAGGACAGAGAACCCACAGCAATACTGGAAAACTCTTTGCACGGAACGCAATAACTGTGAAGTCTTGTCATTTGAGGCCAACATAGCCAGAAAAATAGAGGAACAGATCTGATCCCCAGACACATTCTGTCTAGAGGAGAATACATGCTGGCACTAATATTGCCCGAATTTAGTTTCTCAGTAGGAAAGAATTCAATTTAAAGTTGAACTTTCTCAATGATTGCCACAAAATAATGTACCTGAACAGGTCGGCAATAACGGTGGAAGAAAGATGACGACTTACAATCTTACACTACCCTGTTTCCCCAAAAATAAGACCTAGCGTGATTGTCAGTGATGGCTGCAATATAAGCCTTACCCCCCAGATAAGCATTACCCTGTTTCCCCGAAAATAAGCCCTACCCTGAAAAGAAGACCTACAAGGACTTTAACTAGGGCTTATTTGGAGGGTAGGGCTTATATTGCAGCCATCACCGACAATTACGCTAGGTCTTATTTTCGGGGAAACAGGGTATGTAGTCACATCAGGTTATGTCTGTTACAGAAGTTATTAGGCAGCAGTCTATCCAAATACTGTCCTCCTTTATTTAAAAGGTTTGTGAATAAAGGAGGACAGTATTTGGATAGTCTGCTGCCTAATAACCTGGCACAAATCCTACACAGGCTGATTTTAAGGAAAAACAGTTCTTTCTTTAGCTTCCCTATAGGTCAGCTTTTCTCAACCTTTTAGCTATGGAAGAACCCTTGAAATAACTTTCTGGTCTCAGTGAACCCCTGCTAATAATTACTATATCTACAGCTCATGGTACTTTAGCAAGATGGTCACTGGGAACAAATGTTCCTTTCATTTGCAGTCATTGGGAAGCATGTCCTCCTTACAGAGAACTAAAAAAGATCACTGGTGTCAGCAATTATTGTATCTAAGGGGCTGAAATTGTTCATTGCTCAAGGAACCTCTAGCAACCTAGTCTGGAGGAACCCAAGGTTCCACAGAACCCTGGTTGAGAAACCCCGATCAGTGCTGTCACCCTAGTGAAAGCATTGGCACTGACAGGAATTGGGTACTACAGTATAGGGTGCTCCACTCTGCATTGCCATTACTGAGTCTCCAAAATGAAGCACTGTTTGAGGACTCTCCACTCTCTGGTCCAGCTATACAATCACAACAGCACTCCCCTGCCACTCCAACTTCCGTTGAAGTTGTTGCAAAATACTCAGTGCTTCCTGGTATGAGGCAGTATGTGACCTCCACCCATGAAGCTGAGCTAGGGACTAGAAACAAATGCAAGGAGGCAACATCATAGCTTCACGAACGCGCCAGTGCTTGGTATTTTGTGAGGTCTCCAATGAAAGACGACGACTATAACTAGGTAACAAGTTGAGCTTCAAGAAGACACTTTTCACTGAAATGGCAAGCTGAAAGGGCCTTTCTAAAAAAACAGAATACAACAAATAAATATATTCCAGAGCTTTGACTTCTGCATTCTCCAAAATAAACAGTTCTATGCCAACTTAGTTTGGGGAACACTTGAAATAACTTTCTGGTCACAGGGAACCCTTGCTAAAGTGACTATATCTACAACTCCTGATACATTAGTGTGATGGTCATTGAGAAGAATGCTCCTTACACTTGTGGTCATTGAGAAGAAGGACCCCCTTACAGATAGTGTCAGTGGGAACTTATCTGAGGCAGAAATTGCTCATTTCTCGAGACACCTTTTAACCACCTCTCTGGAGGAACACTGGTTGAGAAATCCTGTTTTAGCCTGTGGAAGGATCTCTTTTCTTGAAGGTAGTGTGTGAAAAACTGGTTTTTAGGACACAAGTAGAGTGGTCTATGGCCAAGGAAAAACCCAAAACATACATGGCACAGGTGGACTACTTATGAGGAGTGCCAGGGTTTATATACTATGTATGGTAAAAAAAATCCGCGCTAGAACAACATATAGAACATAAGCAGCAGTAAACAGTGCGACAACACTAAAATAAACATAGAAGAAAAAATAAACCGCGCTAAGTAAAAAATATTATATATACGGTTGATACGGTGGGAGTATTCACTGCCACACACAAAAAGTTATATATTTGAAAAATCACAAAAATCAAAAAAACTAATAAACAAAAGGAAGTCCAGGTAAATCTTGAGATAGTAAGGAAGATAGGGGGCGCTAAATACCATACTATTCAAGTGCTCTAAATAAATATATCTCCTGCATTACCAAAAGAATGAAAAATCATAATAATGACAAATCATAATTAGATTACACATTGAAGTGCCCACAATAGTGAAAAAAATATATAGTGATTGATTGTCCACATAAAAAAGTGATTGAAGTAGTTGAAGTGATATCTTTCAATATTATCCCAATCTTGTTGCTGTAAACAAAAGGTTTTCCATCACCAAAGGAAAATAAGAAAAGGAAAACACCTCAAAGTAGTAGATATCTGCTTACCAGATACCAATTGACGGGAACGATCCATGCCTATAATACCAACCACAGTCCGGCCATCCATGTGAGCAGGCCCAACCCTGCACAAGCGCTAGTGACTCTCTTTTTAACTAAAGGAGTCATTGGTATCTGGTAAGCAGATATCTACTACTTCGAGGTGTTTTCCTTTTCTTATTTTCCTTTGGTGATGGAAAACCTTTTGTTTACAGCAACAAGATTGGGATAATATTGAAAGATATCACTTCAACTACTTCAATCACTTTTTTATGTGGACAATCAATCACTGTATATTTTTTTCACTATTGTGGGCACTTCAATGTGTAATCTAATTATGATTTGTCATTATTATGATTTTTCATTCTTTTGGTAATGCAGGAGATATATTTATTTAGAGCACTTGAATAGTATGGTATCTAGCGCCCCCTAGCTTTCTTACATTTCCATTTTTTTGGTAATGCAAGAGATATATTTATTTAGAGCACTTGAATATTATGGTATCTAGCGCCCCCTATCTTCCTTACATTCCTTTTTTTGATTATCTATTTTTTTGATTATTCAAAAATTGGGGAGCAGCTTACACTGATTGTTTATATATTTCCACAAATTTTCTTTATTGTTGGGAATGTTTTCTTACTAGATGTATCACCAGTATATGTAATTCATATATATTATCTGCTATCGACACCACTGGCGCGAAAGTTTTTTTACTATTTTCTAATTCTTGAGATAGGATCAATCACCAAATCACCAGAATAATTCAACTTAATGTAGGTACCAGTTCAAGGATTATGAGCTAAAATTGCCCTTACCAGAACATCAATAAAATCGAACGGATGGCATTAAACCCAGCCAGGGCCTTTGGGATGAAAACCAATCTGCACCGTCCGGTTCCAAGATGTAGTTCCCGTCCGGTTCCCTCAATTACCTAATAATGTGGCCGGTGAGTGTAAAAACCTGATGTAAGGAAAGACTCCGCTGGGACACCTGATGTAAGGCGGGATTCTTCTGGGGACACCTGATGTAAGGCGGGATTCTGCTGGGGACACCTGATGTAAGGCGGGATTCTGCTGGGGACACCTGATGTAAGGCGGGATTCTGCTGGGGACACCTGATGTAAGGCGGGATTCTGCTGGGGACACCTGATGTAAGGCGGGATTCTGCTGGGGACACCTGATGTAAGGCGGGACTCTGCTTGGGACACCTGATGTCTTACAATAAATTTTGTGGCTTATTAATGGCCCATCATCAAGGGTTAAAATAACCTCAGGGGAAAGTTCTAATATTTTTCTGCAAACTGTGTTCCTGAGCAAACATGATTCCAGTTTGTTACACTACTGAGAACCTGAAGAAGAGGAATCATCTGCCTGCTCATTGGACAATAACTCAGCAACAGCATACGATAAGCATGCACTGTCCAATGAGCAAAGAGGAAACTTAAACTGAAAAAACTCTGGAACTCTGGAATCTGTAGCCGAAAAAAAAAAAAAAAAGGGCAAAAAGGACAAGTCATCAGTATTGCCTGCTATCTCCCTGCAGCTGGACTTTTCCCCATTACTGGTGCACCATACTTTGTTCTACACTGGGTCTATGTTGAAGCGGCCATCTGGGTATAGGCAGGATTCTGCTTCCTCATGTCAGAGTCTCCAGCAAGGAAAACCGTGAGTAGCACCATAATGAGATCACTAATGTTTACCCCAAATCAGTCAGAGGCAGCAGTGCCTTAGATCTCACACTGCAGATATACATGTATGAGGCTACAGAGCAGGAGTGGCTAGGCACACTTACATACCAGGAAGTGCATTGCTATTTTTTAGGAGGAATTCCAGACAAAACTTTTCAGGGTACTGCCTAGGTATAATTAACATTTTGCATGCATATTTTATGTACACCTTTCATATAGAGATCCTTACCATATTGGAGTAAGTGCAGATGCTCAGGCCATAGTTAAAGGTTTTTTTTTCCTCACCCCCTTGCTTGCTGTCTGCCAGTTTACCACTTCCATTCCTTATTGCCACTCACCATTATACTTGTAGTGCCATGTAGAGAGGTGACAATGACATTATTCAGAGCAGAACTAAGGGTAACTCATGCATCCACAAGGCAAGGTCATGTAATATGACAAGACCCAAGGGAAGCATGAGGAGTACCACTGCGAAACTGTGGTGTGCAGCATGTCATTGACAACCCTCCTTTTGGCGTGTCATTAAAAAGTGGCCAAAGCCATTCTGGAACAGTAGTCCTGTCAGAGTTAGGAGATATCAGCCAGTTACGTTTACCTAATGTGTCACAGGTATGGTCTGGAAATTTACAATTTTAAAGTGATTGTCATAAGAGACAAGGCCATACAAGGCCATCCACAACATCACCCCCAGCATCATCACCAACCTCATCTGCAGATATCTCCCAAATCGTCCCCTCCGCTCCTCCCAGGACCTCCTGTTCTCTAGCTCCCTTGTTACCTCCTCCCATGCTCACCTTCAGGACTTCTCCAGAGCCTCTCCCATCCTCTGGAACTCCCTGCACCAGTATGTCCGATCAGCCCCTAACCTGTCCACCTTTAGGAGAGCCCTGAAAACTCATTTATTCAGGGAAGCCTATCCCACACCCACCTAACAACTGTCCCTGAGCAACCCCCCATCAAATCATTCCCCGCATCTATTACCTTTTGTACCACCACCCCCTCCCTTTAGAATGTAAGCTCTATGATTCGGGCCCTCCTGTCCCTTCTGTATTGAACTGTACTGTAATTGTATTGTCCCCCCTCTACATTGTAAAGCGCTGCATAAACTGTTGGCGCTATATAAATCGTGTATTATAATAATAATAATAATAATAATAATAATAATGTAGGAGGGCTGTCATTCAAATTCTCCTACTGAAAATGCTAAAATTCCTGGCTGTGTCATACATTTAAATCACAGTCCTGGAATGCAGCATGCTCTAAATGAGCGTCGGAACCACTTATCTCTATACTTGTTCCAGGTCAGCAGCTCAGTCAGAGCATCAGAACGGCAGCCAGGGAACTAGCATTCTTAACCACTTCCCGACCGGGCCATAGCCAAAAGACGGCTACAGCGCGGTCGTCATCCCAGAATGTTGCTCCCGCGTGCCCCCTGGGGCGCGCACCCGGGAACATCCGTGACCGCCGGGTCCTCACGGATCACGGTAAATAGCCTCCGATTGCGGCCGTTTACCACGTGATCGTTCCGTCAAATGACGGAGCGATCACTTGTAAACAAACCGGCGTCATGTCATGATGCCGGTTCCTACCTGCCCTCTCTGTACAGATCAGTACAGTGCGAGGGGGAAAGGGGGAGAGATGGCAGCAGCGCTGTAGGCACTAAACATCCAGCCCACAGCGCTGCAATCAGTGCCGATGCTCTGCAACACTCTGCCAACACTCTGCCAACACTCTGCCAACACTCTGCCAACACTCTGCCAACACTCTGCCAACACTCTGCCAACACTCTGCCAATAAATTTTAACAAAAAACAAAAGATTTTTTTTTTTTTTACCGAATTTTCAGTCTTTTTTGATTTATAACGCAAAAATTAAAAAACCCAGCTGTGATTAAATACCACCAAAAGAAAGCTCTATTTGTGCGGAAAAAAGGACAAAAATTTCATATGGGTACAGTGTTGTATGACTGAGTAATTGTCATTCAAAGTGTGAGAGCACCGAAAGCTGAAAAATTGGTCTGGTTAGGAAGGGGGTTTAAGTGCCCAGTGGGCAAGTGGTTAAAGGAGAATTCAGTAATGGCAGCCACTATTATTCCTAGATGCAAGAAAAATGTTCCTGAGATGTTGGTATTTCTCAGTAAGGGGTAGGTTACTCCTTAGTATTGTTACTTTGTCTACATTAATCTCTCATGGCACTGTCCCTTTAAAGTTAGTGTTAAAAATATAAGATTATATATGAACTATATATCAACTATATGGGATGTAAAACATGAGCTGGACTAATACTGTAAACCTTAGCGGAATCACAGAAACATATTCCACCACAAAGTAATCAGACAATCAATTTGTTTTTAATCGATTGACAGATTTCACTTATCTCTCTGCCCAAATAAGAGATAAAAAATAAATAACAAATATGCCTGCACTTAGCACACAATTCGATCAATCTAGTACTGTCAGCAATGACAATGTAAGCACTGCTGATGAGCAATTCTTGGATAATGATTTAAAAGGCTTGTCTGGCAATCAAAACACTTTAGGAGTTTTTTTTCTATCCTAAAAAGCCCCTTTTTTAAAATAAACATGCATTTCATTTATGAAAAAGTCATCAATGTTAGTTAAATGCCATGAAATTGCAAGGCAATAGTGTCTCAAATGTCATATGTAGGCAGCTAAAAGCTCCACTCCACTTGACTGACAGCAAGAGAAGTCTTCACAACCAATCAGTTGCTGCCATCAACACCTTTACCACTTAAGGACCGAAGGGATTTACCCCCTTAATGACCAGGCCATTTTTTGCGATTCAGCACTGCGTCGCTTTAACTGACAATTGCACGGTCGTGGGGTGTTGAACCCAAACACAATTGATGTCCTTTTTTTCCCCACAAATATAGCTTTCTTTTGGTGATATTTGATCACCCCTGCAGTTTACATTTTTTGCACTATACACAAAAAAAGAGCAACAATTTTGAAAAAAAAAACACAATATTTTTTTTACCATTTGCTATAATAAATATCCAAAAAAAAAAAAAAAAAGGAAAAGATAATAATAATAATAATAATATTAATAATAATAATTTCTTCATCAGTTTAGGCCAATATGCATTCTTCTACATATTTTTGGAAAAAAAAAATTAAAAATCGCAATGAGCGTATATTGATTGGTTTGCGCAAAAATTATAGCGTCCACATAATAGGGGATAGATTAATGGCATTTTTATTATTTATTACTAGTAATGGCGGCGATCTGCGATTTTTAGCGGGACTGCAACATTGCGGCGGACAGATCGGACACTTTTATGGGACCAGTGACATTATACAGCGATCAGAGCTAAAAATATCCACTGATCACTGTATAAATGTCACTGGCAAGGAAGGGGTTAACACTAGGGGGCGATCAAGGGGTTAAGTGTTCCCTAGGGAGGTGTTTTTAACTGTAGGGGCAGTGTACTGACTGGAGAAGGAGAGAGATTGCTGTTCCTGATCACTAGGAACAGCAGATCTCTCTCTCCTTCCCTATCAGAACGGGGATCTGTGTGTTTAAGTGGTGGTAAACCTCACACATGAAATATGAACAAAGTATAGCCCTCTATAGCAGTGGTTCCCAACCTGGGGGTCGAATGACGATTTGCCAGGGGTCACCGAATCCTGAGCTGTTCCTGAAGCCCACACCGCTCTCCCAGCCTTTTCGCAACCGCCCAGCAGGGCTGTCCCTGGAGCCTGTGGCTGCCCAGCAGAGCTGTCCCTGGAGCCCACTCAGCCTCTTCGCAACCGCCCATTCAGTTCATGGTATGGCTGGGGGGCAGAGACTAGAGGTCAGCTGACTGGTGAGGATTGTGAAGTGGGAGGGGCTGGAGGAGACCCTATCTCCTGATTTCAGCATAGGTGTCACTGCTGCGAGACACAACAGAGCAGGAGACACAGTGAGTAACACTACCTGTAAATAGAGTTGCCATTAAAAGTCCCCACTACAGTTCTCAGATCAACAGATGACCTTGATCAAGAGCACCTAAGTTGGCTAATCAGAACTCCCCCTAGCACTGCCACTGATCCCACCCCCCCACCAGCACTGCCACCCATCCCAAAGGGTTTTAATACTGTACAAGTGGAAGGGACTCAGGGGGCGGTAAAACGTCCGTGGGTTAGGGGCACAAATTTCTTGTCTTGCCTTGGGTGATGACAACCCACGCTATGAAAACAAATTTTACTGTTAGGGGTCCCCACAACTTGGGAAATTTTATCAAGGGGTCACGGCACTAGTAAGGTCGAGAATCACTGATCTATAGGGTGTACTTGTCTCAATCCAGAGCAAGTGTCATTCCTGTCTGCTGATATGTTCCTCTGCTATTGGCATGAGTCACTTCTGAGAAGCTTTCCTGACACCAAGAGAAAAAAGTTGACGGGAGGGAGCTCTAACTGACAGCTCTTAAATAAGTGATGCGGGGTGTCTGCACCACGCATGGTGTTGCCCTTTCATGTCCATTTCAGGCCAGAAGGTGTAGTCTCCAGTCACCTTGTGTGCACTTAAAGCGGGGGTCCACCCACACCGCCAAAAAAAAAAAAAAATATTAAAAGCCAGCAGCTACAAATACTGCAGCTGCTGACTTTTAATACATGGCCACTTACCTGTCCCAGAGTCCAGCGATGTCGGCAGGCGATGCCGAGAACCCGCTCGGTTCTCGGCAGCTGCCGCCGCCATCCTGGGTGGGGGGGTCAGGAAGTGAAGCGTTGCGGCTTCACTTCCCGGTTCCCTACTGCGCATGCGCGAGTCGCGCTGCGCATCGTAAGTGGTCCCCGCTCTCTCCTGGGAGCTGTGTGTTTCCCAGGAGACAGCGCGGAGGGACGGGAAGAGGCATAGACTCCCATGGGAGTCTTTGCCGGAAGTGGGTGCAAATACCTGTCTTAGACAGGTATCTGCACCCCCCTCCCCCCTGAAAGGTGCCAAATGTGACACCGGAGGAGGGGGGGGGGGGGGGTTTCCGAAAAGCGGAAGTTCCATTTTTGTGTGGAACTCTGCTTTAAAGAGCACGAATGGCTTGGGGCATTGAGAGAGCTTTGGATAAGCTTGTGTTGTACTTAAATATAGGTGGAGTTAATCGTACTTTTATAGAATGTGCTTCATTGAAAAGGACAACACCGGCTAAGCCACTTGGGCTTTACAATATCAGGCAGAGTTCACGTATACTCAGCAGTAAGTGTCAGAAACCATCTGTTATTCTCACCGATTCATTCTTGTCACAGATGCCGTCTATTATTAGTTTATTAAACTAGAATATTATAACTATAAATACGGTAAATATAAAATATATATATATATATATATATTATAATATATATATATATATATTATAATATATATATATATATATATATATATATATATATATATATATATATATATATATATATATATATATATATATATATATATATATATACACACACACACAAATTTAGTCTGCCAGGTGGTAAGTCTCCTGGCTAATTGTTAGAAGATCCACTAACTTTTCCCTTAATCTGGGTTTGCTGCACTTCTCTCTTCTGTCTGGGTGACATTGGATTGACAAGGGCATAGCGAAGCCAGACTAGGAGTGGATGGGTTGTCTCGGCCTATAGGCAGGGGTCTTTATCCCCTTGGCCTGCTGGGAGAGCCTATTTATTTGGGCAGTCAGGTGATCGCTGTTCTGTGCCACCCGGACAGCTGTCTGGGTGGACGTGTGTTCAAATTCTCCAGGTTACTAGGTCAGAAGCCTGAGGCCTATCCCGGGAGTACCTGGCTGCTAGGCTGCCTGAGGCCTATCCAGGATTAGGAGAAGCAGCGCGGGGTTGGGACTTCAGGCTTGGAGTTCAACCAAGTTGCAGAGGTTCAGCCAGATGGGGAACCAAGTTGTTGCTAGTGGGAACGATCATTCCGGTTGCCAGCGGCAATTATGGATCAAGGCCAGAGGTAAAAGGGAAGCAGTCGCCATTAAGAGACCATCCCTCCTGTCATCAAAGGCCAGTTTATGGAAGCCTGAAAGAAGTACCAGAGCAGCCTTTTTCACTAGCCGTGGACGGTGAAGTAGTAGGAAAGCTTTAGCAAGTGCCAAGCCAGGGACCCAGCAGGTTAGCAGGGGGGTGACGACGCTTGAGGATTATACAGCGGATTAGCTGTGGAAGTGCTTAGAGCAGTGGTTCTCAACTCCAGTCCTCGGGACCCACCAACAGGCCAGGTTTGCAAGATAGCTGAAATACATCACAGGTGATATCACTTGCTGCTCAGTGATTGCAGTATTTTAGTCTGCAACTCCCCAAGGTAATACTTAAAATCTGGCCTGTTGGTGGGTCCCGAGGACTGGAGTTGAGAACCACTGGCTTAGAGGATCCAGTGACGACTGGGATCCTGAAGTCTAGCGAGAGACTGGGAGATCAGAGAGTGAATATCTACAGTGGGACACTGAGAAGTAAGAGAAGATCTATACCGAGTTACATGTAAGGATCTCTATTGACTGTTGCAAGTTAGGTATAGGAGACAGCAGTTCTACAAATAAAGTGGCCTTATCTGGCTGGAAGGTCCTCAATCTGTATAGCTGTCTCCCTTTTAATTTGCCTTTGAGTCTGCCAATTACCATTGCATCTGTCTAAGGGTGTCCTGGCCTTAACCCTCTCTCCCCCAGTTGTTGAGACAATAAATCTCTTCTGTTCACATCCAAAAAGTGACTGGCGCCCAATTATTCCATCTTGCATTACACCCACTATGCCTAGTAACCCACTCTACAAGGAAGGATGTCAGCTCTCCCTGATTCTGGAGGTCACCATTAGGCTTCTAGGGGTCAGGGCCAGCGCTACTTTATATATACACAGCATCTCACAAAAGTGAGTACACCCCTCACATTTTTGTAAATATTTTATTATATCTTTTCATGTGACAACACTGAAGAAATGTCACTTTGCTACAATGTAAAGTAGTGAGTGTACAGCTTGTATAACAGTGTACATTTTCTGTCCCCTCAAAATAACTCAAATGTACAAACAGACAGAGTTCATAAATTGGTTATACAGTAGCAACAACACATATACATAGTACAAAGCATGAGTATGATCCCGTCACTCATGCTGGACTTCTGGCTCGGCTGGGCACCAACCACACAGCTTACTCACACTCCTTGGCCCCGCCAGACGTCCCTGACTGCCGGTCTCCATGGGTGCTTCTGTCATTTTGGCTGCCGTGCTGGCGGTCCATTGGGGTGTGCTCTCTGCCTCAACCCCGGGTGAGACTCTATGGACCCAGACTTATATCGTATTGCAACACACTATCATCATTAATCAATGCACAACTTTTATATGGCATCGGACTCCTGACGATTGGTTTCAAGCCAAGAAACGCGTTGAGTTTAGATCTATTGATGCACTTATTTATTGTACTATGTATATGTGTTGTTGCTACTGTATAACCAATTTATGAACTCTGTCTGTTTGTACATTGTCGTCAACACGCTTTTATTATGGTCTTAAATGTGTTCTCTTTTGACTGTATTTGGCCCAAATACCCAATGCCATTAAAACTTTTATACCATGATTATGATATATTACCATTTGTGGAACTTATACTGATTTCATTATCTATACTATAACATTTACCATTTAGCCCAACATACTCACCCACATGCCTCATACAAAGTCCCGCTTCTTTTTCCCCCTATCTTGTTTGGGGTCGTTATGTTGGAATACTGCCCTGCAGCCCAGTCTCCGAAGGGAGTGGGCAATTCTCTGCTTCAGTATGTCACAGTACATGTTGGCATTCATGGTTCCCTCAATGAACTGTAGCTCCCCAGTGCCGGCAGCACTCATGCAGCCCCAGACCATGACACTCCCCCCACCATGCTTGACTGTAGGTAAGACACACTTGTCTTTGTACTCCTCACCTGGTTACCGTCACACACGCTTGACACCATCTGAACTAAATAAGCCATGCAGACCAATTTGATGCAGTGTGCGGCGTATGGTCTGAGCACTGACAGGCTGACCCCTCACCCCTTCAAACTTCTGCAGCAATGCTGGCAGAACTCATACATCTATTTCCCAAAGACAACCTCTGGATATGACGCTAAGCACGTGCACTCAACTTCTTTGGTCGACCATGGCGAGGCCTGTTCTGAGTGGAACCTGTCCTGTTAAACCGCTGTATGGTCTTGGCTACCGTGCAGCAGCTCAGTTTCAGGGTCTTGGCAATCTTCTTATAGCCTAGGACATCTTTATGTAGAGCAACAATTCTTTTTTTCAGATCCTCAGAGAGTTCTTTGCCATGAGGTGCCATGTTAAACTTCCAGTGACCAGTATGAGAGAGTGAGAGCGATAACACCAAATTTAACACACCTGAAAACTTGTAACACTAACTAGTCACATGACATCGGGGAGGGAAAATGCCTAATTGGGCCCAATTTGGACATTTTCACTTAGGGATGTACTCACTTTTGCTGCCAGCGGTTTAGACATTAATGGCTGTGTGTTGAGTGAGTTATTTTGAGGGGACAGCAAATTTACACTGTTATACAAGGTGTACACTTTTGTGAGATACTGTCTGTAAGTAAGGTGGGGGTCAGCATTTTGGTGACCCTGCTACTTTGCTCTGCATGAGCAAATCACAGATTCACATTAAATTGACCCAATCACTACAGGCTGTACGAGTCGGGGTCGGGGGGGGGGGGGGGGGGGGCTTGTAGGGTACCACAGCATGAGGTAGGAATAGCAGCTTTTGAAAGACCAAGGAATGTCAGATATATTATATTGTCAAAGGTATTGGGACACCTGCCTTTACATGCGCATAAACTTTAATGGCATCCCAGTCTTAGTCCGTAGGGTTCAATATTGCGTTGGCCCACCCTTTGCAGTTATAAACAGCTTCATCTCTTCTGGGAAGGCTGCCCACAAGTGTGTCTATGAGAATGTTTGACCATTCTTCCAGAGGCACTGATGTTGGATGAAAAGGCCTGGCTTGCAGTCTCTTCTCCAACTCATCCCAAAGGTGGTCTATCGGGCTGAGGTTAGGACTTTGTGCAGGCCAGTCATGTTCCTCCACACCAAACTCACTCATCCATGTCTTTATGGACCTTGCTTTGTGCACTGGTGTGCAGTCATGTTGGAACAGGAAGGAGCCATCCCCAAACTGTTCCCACAAAGTTGGGAGCATGAAATTGTCCAAATTGTCTTAGTGTGCTGATGCTTTAAGAGTTCCCTTCACTGGAACAAAGGGACCAAGCCCAACCCCTGAAAAAAAAACCCCACACCATAATCCCCCCTCCACCAAATGATGTGGACCAGTACACAAAGCAAGGTCCATAAAGACATGGATGAGCGATTTTGGGGTGGAGGAACTTAACTGGCCTGCACAGAGTCCTGGCCTCAACCCAATAGGACAGCTTTGGGATGAATTAGGATCAGCAATACATTGGAGGTTTAACGCCCAGGCTGTCAGAAGTATGCAAAACCTGTTGATAGGTTCACTTGGAAAATACAGTCACGAGGGATTTAAATGCCATGCAAACACAGCATTTTCCAAAAATACTTTCTGTTAATGAAGATGTTGATTTGCAGAACTGCCCCCAGGAAGCACTGCTTGAGGTCTCCCTTTAGGCACTTAGTATTCAAACACAAGAGCACAGATCAGAGATCGACCTATAAATATGTTAGGACTGATTTAGGTCCATGCACAGCACTAGACAGAAAACTGAAGGTTTTGCACAGAGCAGCGCCGATCCTCCTCTTTTGGGGTTTTCTGCGGGTGCTCCTGGCTTCTCTTACCCCTCTAGCAAGTTGCTTTCTGAGGGGTACTCGTATGAGCTCGATCCTGAACTTCACTGCGCACGCCTATTACCACACACACAGTGTGGCTTGGCCCAACCCCCTGCTATCTAGTCACTGGGATTGATTGACAGCAGCAGGAGCCAATAGCTCCCGCTGCTCTCACAGAGTCCAGTGAGGAGGGAGAGCGAGAGCAGTACCACTGCTTTTGGGCACAGCGCTGGATTGAGATCAGGCTCAGGTAAGTATTGGGGGGGGGGGGGGGGAGCTACACCTAAAAGGTTTATTACCTTATAGAAGAGAATGCATTAAAAAAGGTAAAAAAAAAACCTTTAGCCTTTACAAACAAAAGCCGACAAACCCTTCACTGTGTATGCACTAAACGCAACTTTGCACAAGTAGATTAACGTAAACCAAGAGCCGTTCACCGAATTGTCTTTTTCAGGCCATCTCTGTCCATTTTTATTCAAAGAAAGTTCAGTTTCAGTACATAAGAGATTACCTTTGAATGGGGTTTTCAGCACTTGTCGTCCAATGCTACAAAACAACTAAGAAATGTTTTGTTCAGCCTTCTGGTTTACTTTAGCGGGGTTGTTGCTCTGTTTTCGGAGTTAGGACCTCTGTCTGTTTCTTCATAAACTTCTCAAGCACTGTGCACAGACGCACACCCCTGGCTGCTCCCATGGAGGTTGAGTTGAATCTTAAATATAGCGTGGTCTTACCCCGAAGGTTCCCGACGTGCCATAGCAAAGATCCTGGAAAGAGAGGGCCCAGGAACCAGAAGCAGCACAGAGCGGCAGAAGGGTAGAAGAGAGAGAGACTACGCAGGAAACGCCTGCGTGAAAAGCCAAGTCTTCAGTAACCCGCGGAAGACCGGAATAGAGGGGGCCTCCTGGAGCTCGACAGGGAGGCTATTCCATAGTACGGCACCCTGGTGGGAGAAGGCCCAACCACCACGCCGGATCTTCTTGGGCACCGAGATGTAGAGGAGATCTCTGCGGTAGATCTGAGTGATCTGACAAGAGCTTGTTTATGAAAACGAGAGCAGAGATAGCTTGGGGTCAGGCTTCTCATAATCTTAAACATAATACATCCTACCTTAAAAAAGGTGCGATAGTGGATCGGCAGCCAATGCAAGGCGCGGAGGACAGGGGCGATATGATCCCTCAACGGGACATCCATGAGCAGCCTAGCTGCAGCATTTTGAATAAGTCGTAGCTTCTGCACTAGCATCTTTGGCAATGGACTTCAAAAAGGTGGAGACCTCAATACTAATCAGCACCCCAACCATGACTGCTGAGGCGCAATGGGCATAGGTACAAATGAATGTAACACAATGGGATCAAATCCCCACCAACCCTGCCCTTTTACCCCATTAAATAAAACACTTACAACCATTAGGTTGGAAAGGGCAAGGCCACAGCTTTATTCAATTCCAACACATAACATGTGAACACATTTAACCAGTGCCAGTCACAGTCGTACTGTGAGTACTCAATTCCAAAAGAGGGAAGTAGGGGTCTGTCCTTACCATAAGTGCTGGACAGACAGCCTACTTCCAATTTTTTTTATCAAGGGCATAGCCCCTTACAGCAACTTTAAATGCTGGCAAGGTCAAGAAACCGCAGCAAGCTGAGACATACCATAACAGAGGCAAAAAGGGGCGGGAGGGTGGGCAGCTCTTCCATCCACTTCTTCCGAAAGACCCAGAATTCCCTGGGGCACACGTTCCCTGAGCTCAGGCCCATCCCATCCCCATGTTTCCACCAGGCACCTGGCCGTGCCCCCATCAGTCAAGGCTCTCTTTCCCAGGGGGACGGGGACGCAAGAGGCCTTCATAAGAGCTGTGCACAATCAGTGGGTGCTGGTCACCACCAAAATGTGGACCCAGGGTTGGAAGCTTCAACCTGCCCAATACTGAAAGATGTGTACCGCTCCAGGTACAAATACCAAGACCTCACCTCCCATGCACAGCCCGGGTGCTGGCTCTGTGTATAGAACACATGCAATAGAGGAAATCCGGACAGCCGCACTCCACTGAAAAATGTCTTTATTGATAAAATCAGTCCATACAGCAATCAAGGACAGTGGATGAATCAGCTGGCGCATTTCACACCCCTTACTGGTGCTTAGTCACAGCTTCTGCCCAATACTCCGCAAAGCTTCGAGCTCCAGGACCCTGACAAGGCTTTACTTTAAACCTGGAGAGAATTGTAAGATTTTCTATACTGAAAACAAAACACCCCTGAGCTCCTCATCTCCACACCTTTAGTACTAAATACTACACCATTTTACATCTTGATCTGGCACAACCCTGTCACATTAGCAAATGGGGGGTTGGTCCAAAAATCTACACAGAAAACCAGTGGCAATGTCAACTCTTCCTGAAAACCCATATGTGGTGGCCATATTAAAAGGTAACAACATAATAAAAATAACAAGGAATTGGTTTAGTTAAAGAGGAACTGCAGTCTGTTCACATAATTTGTAATGAAAACATCTTTGCCATTTGAAGCTTCCCTCAAACCACTTTGCATACTATTTTATATATACTGCAATTCTGTACTTGCCAAATATGCTGCAGAAATCTCCCTACACTAAGCCTGGCTGCAGCCATTTTAACTGTGGGCAGCTGAAGCTGCTGCCTGTTCACTTCCTGGATTTACACAGACACACAGGAGGGGGAGAGAGAGAGGGGAGAGAGAGAGAGAGAGGAGGGGAGAGAGGGGGGGGAGAGAGAGAGATAGAGAGAGGGGGAGAGAGAGAGAGGGAGGGGGAGAGAGAGAGGGGGGGAGAGGGAGAGAGAGAGGGGGGGAGAGAGAGAGAGGGGGGGGGAGGGAGAGAGGGGGAGAGAGAGGGAGAGAGGGAGAGAGAGGGGAGGGAGAGAGGGGGGGAGAGGGAGAGAGCGAGAGGGGGGGAGAGAGAGAGAGGGAGAGAGAGAGAGAGAGAGAGAGAGAGAGAGAGAGAGAGAGAGAGAGAGAGGGGGGGGGAGAGAGAGAGAGGGGGAGAGAGAGAGAGAGGGGGAGAGAGAGAGAGAGAGAGAGAGGGGGAGAGAGAGAGAGAGAGAGAGAGAGAGAGAGAGAGAGAGAGGGGGGGGGGGAAGAGAGAGAGAGAGAGAGGGGGGGGAAGAGAGAGAGAGAGAGAGAGAGAGAGAGAGAGAGAGAGAGAGAGAGAGAGAGAGAGAGAGAGAGAGAGAGACGGGAGAGAGAGAGAGAGGGGAGAGAGAGAGAGAGAGAGAGAGGGGAGAGAGAGAGAGAGGGGAGAGAGAGAGAGAGAGAGAGAGAGAGAGAGAGAGAGAGAGAGAGAGAGAGAGAGGGGGGGAGAGAGAGAGAGAGAGAGAGAGAGAGAGGGGGAGAGAGAGGGAGAGAGAGAGAGAGAGAGGGGGGGGAGGGGGGAGGGAGAGAGGGGGAGAGAGAGGAGAGGGGGGGAGAGAGAGAGAGAGAGAGAGAGAGAGAGAGAGAGAGAGAGAGAGAGAGAGAGAGAGAGAGAGGGGGGGGAGAGG
>JBBDGP010000793.1:447500-468615 GCA_037952835.1 Lithobates septentrionalis | reverse complement strand
GTATATAGTAAGTAGATGTAGAATGGCAGGTATGGATGAGTAGTTCCTGATATCACACAGGTGGGTAGATGGATAGGTAGGTAGGTCCCCCGATATCACACAGGTGGGTAGATGGATAGGTAGGTAGGTCCCCCGATATCACACAGGTAGGTATACACGAGCTGATACAATGTAACAATCTGGGTTTTGGATGAAGATTAATTTCTAAACAAACATCAAAACGTTCCGCCCGCTCTGCAGATGTCAATCACAGCGGAGCTCCCCACTCACCCCACAGCAATGTCCCAGACACGGGTGGGGGGCCTGGAGTGACAGTGAGGTGACAGGCAGGGCACGGGGTGACAGTGCCCGGGTCAGAGGCAGGGAAGTGGGTCAGGGGAGGCAGTACAACATTGACCTCTCTAGGGACAATCCAACAGTGTGCAGCCGCTATTTCAGAGACCACGGACACGAGCGGGGAGAAAGTATAAGCCCTGTCTACTGGGTGTCCGTGATAAAATCACCAGTGGGTCCAACATAGAAGTGGTCACTGCTGGCTATTGCTGTGCAGTACCTGGGACAGGGCTGACAATATCAGGGGACTTCGTGGGTCATTAGTAGGCATATTATAAGAGTCGGGAGAGGAGGAGATGTGGAAATGTCACCAGTGACAGAACACTGCGTATACAGTAAGGTACGGATATCATAGGAGGGAATGTAAGGCTAGTGACCGACAATCCACAACAGGATCGCAAAACCATCCAACGTACATTTGAAGTAACAAGGTAATAAATTCACGAGTGACAGAAACACCATTGACACAGATAATGCACCAGATCATTACTAAGAAAATAAAAACAGGGAGTCACATAGAGGGGATTCATGGAAAACACTACACGGGGGACAGTGACAACATCACCAGTGGCACTCATAGCATGAACTTATTATTTCACCAGTGACAATTCATGCGTGGAAAACACACTAAACATTACTAATCAACAAATATAAAAAAAAAAGTTACAGAAAAGTTAGCAGAATACAAATACAGAACACAGATAGCAGTGACATGAGCAGGAGTGGCATAAAGTTCACGATGTCTGAGAAGTAATAGAGCAATGGAAAGCTACAGGATAGCAACACGAGTGGGGGGGCAAAGGGGGAAGGGCACTAGGGGGGATTGGGGTGTCAGTACAAATAAAATTCTCAATTATCGGTACAATATGCAGAAGGCACAGACGGGGCACCAAAAACAATTTGTTACAATGTCACCAGTGGTGATTTCACGCATTTCAGTGCACAAAGTAGTAGTACCAGCAGTAGAGACCCCATAAGCAGTCACAAATACTGTCGTGACAACTTCACGGGTGACAGCACAACATCAAGAGGGATCTTACTGCTGGCCAGTGTAAGGGATCGTTATAATATCACCAGTGGGCTAAAACACAGACACTGTGACCAATAACTGACTGTACAAAGGCAATAATTTCACTCGTAAGAAGAAGTAAGCAAAAGTTTGTGGAAACGATCACGAGTGACAACACAGAGGGAGCAGGCAGAGACAGCAGAGGCAGGTCAAAAAGCATTGGCATGATCACACACAATTTGTAAACGTTTTAATTACATTGTCATGAGTGGGGACAGAAGTGACAGATAGGACACTGAGAACAGGAAAAGTTTTACTGATATTGTCATGAGTGGGGACAGTAGTGGCAGACAGTACAATTAATGCAGAGGGAAGTTGTAGATATACGTTGTTATGAATGGTACAGAAGTGAAAGACAGGACACCGAAAGCAGGGAAAGTTTCACTGATATTGTCATGAGTGGGAGCAGAAGTTACAGAAAGGACACTGAAAGCAGGGAAAGTTTCACTGATATTGTCATGAGTGGGGGCAGAAGTTACAGAAAGGACAGCTTGAGCGCAAGCTACATTTTCAGTGATAATATCATGAGTGAGGAAAGGTGACAGGACACTGAGTGCAGGGAACGTTTGTCATGAGTGGGGACAACAGACAGGACACTGAGTGCAGGGAACGTTTGTCATGAGTGGGGACAACAGACAGGACACTGAGTGCAGGAACAAAGTTGAAATGATATTGTCATGAGTGGGGACAGAACTGACATACAGGACACTAAGTACAGGGGAAAGTCTCAGTGATAGTGTCACCAGTGGGTACAGATGTGACAGACAGGACACTGAGTGCAGGGAAAGTTTTAGTGAGACTGTCAGGAGTGGGGACAAAAGTGGCAGACAGGACACTTAATGCAGGGGAAAGTTTGAGAGACTTTGTTATGAATGGGGAAAGACGTGGCAGACAGTTAAAGGGTTCAGTGATATTTTCATGAGTGGGGACAGAGGTGATAGACAGGAGGACACTGAGGGCATGGAAAGTTTTCGTGATATTGTCATGCATGGGGACAGAAGTGACAGGCAGGACACTGAGTGCATGGAAAGTGTTAGTGATATTGTCACAAGTGAAGAAAGAAAGTAATGGAGAGAACACTGAGTGCAGGGAAAGTTGTAATGAGTGGGGACAGAAGTAATAGACAGGACACTGAGCACATGGAAAGTTTGAGTGACATTGTCATGAGTGAGGACAGAGGTGGCACACAGGGCACTGAGTGCAGGGAACGTTGAGTGACATTGTCATGAGTGGGGACAGCGGTGACAGACAGGGCACTCAGTGGGAAGGTTTGAGCGACAATGTCAAGAGTGGGGGCAGAGGTGACAGACAGCACACCGAGTGCAGGGAAAGTTTGAGTGACATGAGTGGGGACAGAGGTGTCAGACAGGACACTGAGTACGGGGAACGTTTCAGTGATATTGTAATGAGTGGGGACAGAGGTAATAGAGAGCACACTGAGTGCAGGGGAACAATATTTTCAGGAGTGGGGACAGAGGTGATAGGCAATGAGTGCAGGGAAAAGTTTCCATGAGTGGGGGCAGAGGTAGTTGAGAGGATACTGAGTGCATGGAAAGTTTGAGTGACATTGTCATGAGTGGGGACAGAAGTAATAAACAGGACACTGAATGCAGGGTAAAGTTTCAGAGATATTGTCATGAGTGGGAACAGAAGTGGCAGACAGGGAACTGAGCGCAGGGAAAGTTTCCATGAGTGGGGACAGAAGTAATAGACAGGACCCTGAGTGCAGGGAAGGTGTTTGTGACATTGTCATGAGTGGGGACAGGGGTGAGAGACAGGACAGGGGGCGCAGGGTGAGAGGCAGGACAGGGGGTGCAGGGTGACAGACAGGACAGGGGGTGCAGGGAAAGTTTCCATGAGTGGGGACAGGGGTGACAGACAGGACAGGGGGTGCGGGGAAGTTTCTATGAGTGGGGACAGGGGTGACAGACAGGACAGGGGGTGCAGGGAAAGTTTCCATGAGTGGGGACAGGGGTGACAGACAGGACAGGGGGTGCAGGGAAAGTTTCCATGAGTGGGGACAGGGGTGACAGACAGGACAGGGGGTGCAGGGAAAGTTTCCATGAGTGGGGACAGGGGTGACAGACAGGACAGGGGGTGCAGGGAAAGTTTCCATGAGTGGGGACAGGGGTGACAGACAGGACAGGGGGTGCAGGGAAAGTTTCCATGAGTGGGGACAGGGGTGACAGACAGGACAGGGGGTGCAGGGAAAGTTTCCATGAGTGGGGACAGGGGTGACAGACAGGACAGGGGGTGCAGGGAAAGTTTCCATGAGTGGGGACAGGGGTGACAGACAGGACAGGGGGTGCAGGGAAAGTTTCCATGAGTGGGGACAGGGGTGACAGACAGGACAGGGGGTGCAGGGTGACTTACCTGCAGTATCCAGTGGAAAGTTTCCCCCACCAGTGGGAAGCCCATAGAGCCTTTAGGAATGGGCAGCTTGCAGCTCTTGTCCCGGGTGGCCGCCCAGCGCAGTTGCCAGAGTTGCTGGGACACAGCGAGGAGAAGAGCCACGGAGACCAGGCAGGCGGCGAGGGTGGTCAGCACCGACACCAGATCAAAGCTATCAAACAGCATGGCGAGCCGGCCGGGGGAGCGGAGCCGGGAGGAGGAGGAGGAGGAGGAGGAGGAGGGAGCCGGGCTCAGTAGCACCTGGAGGAGAGGCAGAGCGGAGCGTCAGTCATCCCTGTGTACAGTACAGCAGTGTGTGAGCTCCAGGTACCAACACTCTGCTATATATAGAGGAGGGGAGGATACTCACTACTCCCCCCACCCTCCCTCCTACTACACTGCTGGAGGCGGAGAGATTCTGGAGAGCTGCTACTACATCTACCGACTACAACCACTGACAGCTCCCACCACCACTACTACTACCCCCAATATACTACAGGGAGAGCTGCTACTACATCTACCGACTACAACCACTGACAGCTCCCACCACCACTACTACTACCCCCAATATACTACAGGGAGAGCTGCTACTACATCTACCGACTACAACCACTGACAGCTCCCACCACCACTACTACTACCCCCAATATACTACAGGGAGAGCTGCTACTACATCTACCGACTACAACCACTGACAGCTCCCACCACCACTACTACTACCCCCAATATACTACAGGGAGAGCTGCTACTACATCTACCGACTACAACCACTGACAGCTCCCACCACTACTACTACCCCCAATATACTACAGGGAGAGCTGCTACTACTTCTACCGACTACAACCACTGACAGCTCCCACCACTACTACTACCCCCAATATACTACAGGGAGAGCTGATAGTACATCTACCGACTACAACCACTGACAGATCCCACCACCACTACTACTACCTTATACTACAGGGAGAGCTGCTACTACATCTACGACTACAACCACTGACAGATCCCACTACTACTACCCCCAATATACTACAGGGAGCGCTGCTACTACAGCTTCCAACTTCTACTGACTACAACCACTGACAGATCCCACTACTACTACCCCCAGTATACTACAGGGAGAGCTGTTACTACAGCTACCAACTTCTACAGACTAAAACCACTGACAGATCCCACTACTACTACCCCCAATATACAACAGGGAGAGCTGCTACTAGAGCTTCCAACTTCTACCGACTACAACCACTGACAGATCCCACTACTACTACCCCAGTATACTACAGGGAGAGCTGCTACTACATCTACCGACTACAACCACTGACAGATCCCACTACCACTACCCCCACTATACTACAGGGAGAGCTGTTACTACAGCTACCAACTTCTACCGAATACAACCACTGAGAGATCTCACCACTACTGCCCCCAATATACTACAGAGAGAGCTGTTACTACATCTACCAACTTCTACCGACTACAACCACTGAGAGATACTACTACCCCAATATACTACAGGATAAGCTGCTAATACATCTACTATCTTCTACCGAATACAGCCACTGACAGATACCACCACTACTACCCCCAATAAACCACAGGGAGAGCTGCTACTACATCTACAAACTTCTACAGACTACAAACACTGTCAGATCCCATTACTACTACCCCTAGCAGACTGCTGGAGGAACAGGGAGAACTGCTACTACATCTCCTTCAAATTCTACCAATTACAACCCCTGTCAGATGCTGCTACTACTACCCCCAATACACTGCTAGAGGGACATGAAGAGCTGCTTCTACATCTCCCTAAACTTCAAACAACTACTACTCCTGTCAGATACCACTATTATTACCACCAATTTTCTGCTAGAGGAACATAGGGAGCTGCTCCAGTAATTCACCTTCCTTAAAGTCTACCAAGTACTGCTTCTGCAAGGTATCATCACTACTACTCCAGTTTTACTACTAGAGAAACAGGGAGAGATGGAACTACATCTCCTTCAACATTTACCAACTACAACCACTGCCAGATCCCAGTACTACTACCCCAAATATACTAGAGGAAAATGAGGAGCTTCTACTACATCTACTTCAACTTCTCCAACACCAACCACTGCCAGATCCCACTACTACCCCCAACTGACTGCTAGATAAACAGGGAGAGCTACTACTACATCTCCATCAACTTAAACCAATTACAACTTCTGTCAGATGCTGCTGCTACTACTCCCCAATAAACTGCTAGAAGGACAAGGAAAGCAGCTACTATATCTCCCTTAAAGTCTACCTACTATAACTCCTATAATATACCACTACTACCTCCAATACACTGCTAGAGGCATAGAGACTCTAAAGAGCTTCTACAAGTTCTCCTTTAACTTGTGCCAACTACAACTCCTTCCAGATACCACTGCTATTACCCCAATATACTGCTGGTAAAAATGCAGAGTTGCTACTACATCTCCTTCAACTCATGCCAACTACAACTACAGTCAGACCCCACTACTACTAACATCTGCTTGAACTTCTAACAACTGATTCTTGCCATATCTCAATACTACTACCCCCAATATACTGCTGGAGAAGCGTAGAGAGCTGCTACTACATCTACCTTATCTGCAACCAACCACTTGCCAGATCCCACAACTACTACCTTTTCTAGACTGCTACAGGAACACGGAGAGCTGCAATTACATCTCCTTCAGCTTCTACCAACTACAGCCACTGCCAGATTCCACTACTACTACCCCCAATATACTTCTAGAAGAACATAGAAAGCTGCTACTACATCTCCATCAACTTCAACACTTCAATCAACTACAACTCCTGTCCCATACTACTAATAACCCCCATACACTGCTGGATTTAGGGGAACATGGAGAGCTACAGTACTATTGTACATCTCCCTAAACTTATACTAGTTTAAACCTCATGTCAAATACCACTACCACTACCCCAATACACTGATGGATGTGGGGGGGGGGGGGCATGGAGAACTGCTTCTATGCCTCCTGCAACATCTATAAACTACAACTCCTGCCAAGTACCATTATTACTAACCCCCCCCCCCCCCCCCCTCCAATACATAGTAATGGTGGGGGAACATGGAGAGCTGCTACTACATCTCTCTGAACTTCTTCCATCTACAATTAATGCCAGATACCACTACTACCCCTAATGTAATGCTGGAAGGGGGAAAACTTCTGATCATAAATGCTACCATTATCTCACTCAAGAAAGGGGTGCAGCATGCATCAAATACTTATGTCATTTAACAGTTCTGTTGCAAAAATAATGAGTCTGTGCTCCACAATTCCTAAACTAATAGCTAGAAAAAAAATCACCCTCTACTAGAGAGAAAGATGAACAGAAACTACTAAACATTGCATAAAGTTAGAGGTCACAGTGTATCATTTTAATTAGACATATTGAAACATTGTAGCAAAAATACTACATCAAATGTAAATACAAAGCTTTGTTTGTAGATCAAATATAGTATTTTTGCTACAATGTTTCAATGTGTCTACCCAAAATAATACACTGTGATCTCTAAAACTTTCTGCAATGTTTAGTAGTTTTTGCTCATCTCTATCTCTAGTAGAGGGTGCTTTTTTCGAGTCAATACTACCACAGTCATTAACATACTGATGGAAGTGGGGAGACCCTGAGGAACTGCTACTACATCTCCCTGAACTTCTACTGACTACAACTCCTGACAGAAACCACTACTACTACCCTAAAAACTGCTAGAGGTGGGGGAGCTGCACTACATCTCCATCAACGTCTGATAACCAATACTACCACTACTACCCCCAATATTTTCCTGGAAATGGGGGAATATACAGAGCTGCTACTACATCTCTATCAACTTTTACCAACTCCAACCACTGTCAAATACCACTAGTACCTTCAACACATTTTTGTAAGTGGGGTACATCTTCCTGAACTTCAGGAGCCCACTACTGCCCCTTTGAACATGGAGAGTTGCTACTATATTTCCTTGAACTTCTACCAGCTACAACTCCTGCCAGAATAAGATTACTATTCCCCCTGTTAGAGGTCTGGGGAAACATGAATATCCACAAATATATCACTCTGAACCTCTACCAACTACAATTTCTGCCAGATACCGCTACTACTACCCCAATAGACTGGTGGAGAAACATGAAGAGCTGCTAATATATCTCCTTCAACTTCCACCAACTACAACTCCTGCCAGATACCACTACTATTACCACCCCCAACAGACTGTTTGAAACAGAGAGACTGGGAAGCTTCGACCCTAGACTGGTGGAAGAACATGAAGAGCTGCTAATATATCTCCTTTAACTGCTACCAACTACAACTCCTGCCAGATACCATTACTATTCCCAAAAGACTGAATGAGGAACATGTAATGCTGCTGTTATCTTCCTGAACTTTTACTGACCATAACACCTGCTAGTTAGCACCACTAATACCCCCAATGCACTGCTAGAAATGGTGGAACATGGATAACTGCAACAACATCTCCCTGAACTTCTGCCAACTATACCCACTGTCAGATACCAGTACTACTACCCCCAATAGACTGCTGGAGGTGGGGGAACACGGAGAGCTGCTACTGCATCTCCCTGAACTTCTGACAATATTGCCACTACTACTATCCATAATATATTGATGGAGGTGGGAAGACCTTTATGAGCTTCTATTACATCCTGAACTTCTACCAACTACAACTCCTGCCAGATACCACTACTACAACCCCCCAATAGACTTCTGGAAGAGGGGGAACATGAAGAGCTGCTACTGCATCTCCCTGTGCTTCTGATAATCAATATTACCACTACTATTACTATCCATAATATACTGATGGAGGTGGGAAGACCTTGATGAGCAGCTAATACATCTTCTTGATCTTGAACTTTAATCAACTATAACTCCTGCTGCAAACCACTACTACTACCCTAAAAATATATTGTTGGAGGTGGGAGAATTGGAGAGCTGCTCCTACACCTCCCTGAACTCCTGACAACCAACACTACCACTAATGCTGCTACCCCTAATATTTAGTTCGGGAGATGGGAGAGCATACAGAGCTGTAACTACATCTCCCGAAACTTTTAATAACTATAACCACTGACAGATACCACTACCACCCCAATACACTTTTGGAGATGGAGATTATCTTCTACCTCTCCCTGACCCTCTAACAACCAATACCACCACTACTACTACCCCTAATATATTCCTGAAGGTGGGGGGCTGGGTCATAGAGAGCTTCTACTACATCTCCTTGAACTTAGACCAACTACAACCAATGCCAGATACCATTACTACCCTCAACATGCTTTTGGAGGTTGGGGGACAGAGAGAGTCACTTCTACATCTCCCTGCACTTCTGACAAACAATACTGCCACTATGGCGCCTATCAACATGGAAATCTACTTCAATTACTACCAACTACAAGCAGTGCCCAATACCACTACTACTGGAGACAGGGGAACATGAAACTGCTACTGCATCTACTGACAACCGATACTACCATTACTATCCCCTAATATCTTGCTGGGGGTGGGGAGACCCTAGAAAGTTGCTACTACATCTCCCTGAACTACTGCCACTCCTGTACTGCAGAAATATATTAGGAGTAGTCGTAGTAGTGGTATTGGTTGTCAGAAGGTCAAAGAGATGTAGAATTTAATCATCATGTCCCACACCTCTAAAAGTGTGTTGGGGTGGTAGTGGTAGCTGGCAGTGGTTGTAGTTATTATAAGTTTCGGGACATGTAGTAACAGCTCTGTATGCTCTCCTACCTCTAGACAAAAATATTAGGGGAAGCAGCATTAGTGGTAGTATTGGTTGTCAAGAATTAAAGGAGATGTAGTAGCAGCTCTCCATGTTCTCCCACCTCCAGCAGACATTTGGAGTAGTAGTAGTGGTTTCCGGCAGGAGTTGCTGGGGAGGGGAGACCCTGGAGAGTTGCTACTACATCTCCCTGAACTTCTAACTATTACAAATCTATCTGATATCACAACAATTTACTCATATACACTGACAGAGGTGAGGAGCTGCTACTATATCTCCCCAAACTTCTACCAATTACAATTTCTGCCAGAAACCACTAATACTACCCTCTATACACTGCTAGAGTTGGGGGAACATGGATAGCTACTACTACATCTCCCAGAACTTCTGACACAAACTACAAACACTGCTATATACCTTTACTACTACCTCTAATACCTAGCTTGGGGGAAGGGAGGTCCTACTATTTAAATCACTACACTACTGGAGTCAGACAGACTCTGGGGAGATACTTTAATAATTGCCAATACTTTTGGCAATAACAACTACTACTACTACCACACCTAATTCACTGCAGGAGACAGAGAAACTCTACAGAGTTGCTACTCTATCCCCCTGAACATCTCACAACTACTACTACTACTAAATACCATTACCAGTATACACAACTGGAAATCTTCTAACAAATACTACTATTTCTAAATTCCTTTACTATTCCCCCTAATATGGTGCTGGAAGTGGGTTGACTCGAGAGAGCTGTTACTGTGTCTCTGGCACATATCAGTACAACTACTCTTAATATACTGCTTGGGGGGGGGGGGGGCATTTCAGGGCTCCTACTACATATCCATATACCAGTTCTAGTACTACAGCTGTTTACCACTACTAACCCCTCTCACACTATCAGAGGGGTACAACTCTTAAAGGCCGAGACCAAATATCTATGTACATAGATAAGTTGCTCCTAGATACTACTTCTACTATACTGCTTGGAGGGCTCTGGTATTATATTTCACAGTACTTCTGATTACTACTATAAGTCCTACTTCTCTTTCTTCAATGCTAAGGGTTGGGGACACTCTGGAGAGCTACTACTACAATGTTACCTTCTTATTAAAACTACTATATACCACAATTACCCTTTCTAATAGTGCTAGTGGGCACTCTACCAAATACATATCCTTGTATTTCTGACATTAACCAAGACTGCTGCTATATACCACTAACACTTGTTGTAGATGACACTACTACTCACCTTACTGCTGATTTGGAGGGGATTGGGGGTGTCTGGGAGAGCTGCTACTTCATATTCCAGTACCCCTTATAATTAATAATAATAAATACTACTAATACATTCCCCACTACACTGCTGAATGGGTGGGGTCAACTATAAACACTTTACACTGCTACAACAACTCTCTACTCTTATGTTTCAACTACTATATACTGCTACATCCTCACTTCACCGATACTAGACTTCTATCTGCATTTACTAATATATACTAGTTTAACTCTTCTCCCTCCACTATACTGGTACTATATCTCTATTATTGCATCTCACTACACTATCACCACTACTACGATTGTCCCAACATTATTCTTTCTGCTACTAGATCTATTCATGTTTTTTCTATTATTGCCCTCCACCGTTCCGTTACTGCGTCTTACTACATCTGTTGCTTCTTACTTTTATTACTACTACTATGTATCTTATTATATCACTTTTAATGAATACTTCTTAGTACCTTTACTTCTTCTACTACTATTATTACATCCTCCTCTGTAGTGCTACATCTTGCTTTACCACTTTTTGCTGCTGCTACTACTACTAACCAAGCAACGAGGAGTTGAGGAGAGATGAGCTCTAGTACAAAAATTACTAATAACTACCGTACATTTACTTTACTGTATGGAACCACTTCTCCTCCATTAACACAACATGGAGAAAAGAAGGCAATATAGCATAGTTTTTTTACTACGTTCCACAGTATTGCTACTAATAACTAATACTAACTAACACTACCCTTAGTATTCTGGTACTATATAAAACTACAATTCTATAAGTAGAACTCTTTTAATAGAGTTACCTTTTCACTATGACTAACAACTACTGCTACTACTACATGGCACTACATGATACTGCCCATCCTAGTTCTGATTCCCTAACACTGCCTGGACACAGGGTGACACTAGAACACTGTTCCTTACTACATCCCATTACTATGAAATCTAGTGCTATTGTTATATATCATACTATACCCTACTAAGTTATTTCAGCTGTACTCCTCATGTATCTTAATGCACCTCTTCCAATACAACTACTACATTTGCCACACCTACACTTACTACAGCTAGTAATCAACTGCACCACACTGTGTATACCCCTGCTCTCTCTACTCTGCCTGGAGGTGGAAAGACACAAGAGTGATGTTCTCCTACTACTTTTCACTACTAATAATTACTGTACCATGCTACATCATACTACACGCTACAACTCTTCCCCCTGATTACACAGAACGTAGGGTGATGAAAAGACCCCTTCTTCTACACTACATCAATACTAATGCCATTACTACCATGTGTACGACTGCTATATATACTGCTACACTACTTATACTATTACTACAATGTTTACTACAACAATATATACTGCTACACTACTAATTCCATAACTACCATGTACTACAGCTATATATATACTGCTACACTGCTAATAGTATTACTACCATGTTTACTACTGCTACATATACTGCTACACTACTAATGCTATTACTACCACGTGTACTACTGCTATATTTACTGCTTTGCTACTAATGTCACTACTACCACGTGTACTACTGCTAAATAAACTGCTTCACTACTAATGCCATTACTACTACATGTACTACTGCTATATATACAGCTCCACTACTAATGCTATTACTATCACATGTACTATTGCTATTTATACTGATTCACTACTACTACTACTACTACTACTACGTGTACTACTGCTATATATACTGCTCCACTACTAATGCTATTACTACCACGTTTACTACTGCTATATATACTGGTACACTATTAATACTATTACTACCACCTGTACTACTGCTATAAATACTGCTTCACTACAAATACTACTACAACCACATGTACTACTGCTATATATACTGGTACACTACTAATACTATTACTACCACATGTACTACTGTTATATATTAACCACATAGTGACTGGCGCACGCCGATGTACGTCGGCAGAATGGCATTGACAGGCAAATGGGCGTACCTGTACGTCCCTTTGAATTTGCCGCCGTGCCATTGCGTGCGCGCCGCGAGCTCCATGAGTTGGATCGTGGGTCTCACGGAGAGAAAGAACGGGGAGATGCTAATGTAAACAAGCATCCCCCCGTTCTGCCTAAAGACACTGTCACTGGTCACAACTCCCTGTCATTGGGTGCAGAGATCAGTGACGTGTCACACATAGCCCATCCCCCCCACAGTTAGAATCACTCCCTAGGACACACTTAACCCCTCCCTAGCCCCCCTAGTGGTTAACCCCTTCACCGCCAGTGTCATTTTTACAGTAATCATTGCAATTTAATCGCACTCATCGCTGTAAAAATGACAATGGTCCCAAAAATGTGTCAAAATTGTCCGATGTGTCCGCCATAATGTCGCAGTTATGATAAAAATCGCAGATCGCCGCCATTACAAGTAATAAAAAAAAATTATTAATAAAAATGCCATAAAACTATCCCCTATTTTGTAGACGCTATAACTTTTGCGCAAACCAATCAATAAACGCTTATTGTGATTTTTTTTTTTTTTACCAAAAATATGTAGAAGAATACATATCGGCCTAAACTGAGGGAAAAAAAATGTTTTTTTATATATTTTTTGGGGGTATTTATTATAGCAAAATGTAAAAAATATTGCGTTTTTTTTTTTTTTTTTTCAAAATCGTCGCTCTTTTTTTGTTTATAGCACAAAAAATAAAAACCACTGAGGTGATCAAATACCACCAAAAGGAAGCTCTATTTGTGGGAAGAAAAGGACGTCCATTTTGTTTGGGTACAACGTCGCAATGACTACACAGTTGTTAGTTAAAGCGACGCAGTGCCGAATCGCAAAAAGTGCTCTGGTCTTTTGCCAGCCAAATGGTCCGGGGCTTAAGTGGTGAAATCTTTAAATCTTAAATCTTTGCTATGCTAATATACACTAATATATGCTAATATACTACTGCTCATCCACCTATACAGCGTGGAGGTCAAGACTATGACTACTTTTCACTACACCACAACTAAGTACTACTATGTTCATTTACAAAAACCAGAGAGTGCAAAATCTGGTGCAGCTCTGCATAGAAACCAATCAGCCTCCAGGTTTTTAAGTCAAAGCTTAATTGAACAAGCTGAAGTTAGAAGCTGATTGGCTACAGCTGTACAAATTTTACCCTCTCTAGTTTTAGTAAATCAACTCCAATGTCTTCTACTGCTGTAATTCTACTGTGCTAAACCATAGGAAATACATTTTTTTTCCTGTGGTCCTCAGCACCATCTAGTGGCCATATATTCCAACACCACTCTGTTTTTTTTGTTTATAAGAATGAATTACATTCGACCTGTAGAGGAAATAGAAGAAGAACATTCGATTTTGCCTTGTCTACACAAAACAAATGCACCAGCAGTTTCGCTGGACAAATAGCTATATGTCTTCTTTAAAAAAGACACACCAAAGTGTATGTATAAATCTTCCGTCAAGTTTTTATAGTTTAACCACTACTGGGCACTTACCCAAACACATTTTTTATCGCTTTCTTCACACAAATAGAACTTTCTTTTGGTGGTATGTAATCACTGCTGGGTTTTTATTTTTTACAAAAAAAAGACCAAAAATTTTGAAAAAAAAATGTTTTTCACTTTTTTTCTGTCAGTAAATTTTGTAACTAAGTAATTTTTCACCTTCATTGATGTGCGCTGATGAGGCGGCACTGATGGGCACTGATAGGCTGAACTGGTGGGCATTGGGGAGGTGGCACTTATGGGCACTGATTAGGTGGCACTGATGAGGAGGCACTAATATGCCGCACCTATGGGCACTGATAGGTGGCACTGATATGTGGCACTGGTGGGCACTGATAGGCGGCAATGGTGGGCACTAATAGGCGGCACTAGTGGGCACTAATAGGCGGCACTGGTGGGCACTGATAGGCGGCATTGATAGGTGGTACTGATGGGCACTGATGGGCAATGATAGGTGGCACTGATGGGCGACACTAATGGGCATTGATTGACAGCAGTGATGGGCCTTGATGGGCAGCACTGATAGGCGGCACTGATTGCCAGTACTGACTGGCATCGCTAATGGGCACTGATTGGTGGCACTTGTGGGCAGTGGTGGGCACTGATTTATGACACTGTTTTTTTCTATTGTAATCAGGGCACTGATTACATTCCTAAATGTCCCCCTGCGTGGAGATGCCGCTGATCGGCTCTCCTCGCCACACACTTTCTGTCAGTGTGAGGCATGAAGCGCCGATTACTTTCTTTTTATATGTGACCAGCTGTGATTGGACACAGCCGATCACATGCTTAAATCACATGCACAGATTGGTGTCACGGCGTGTCCTAGCAACACAGTGCGGCCGCGATCGCCACGCTGCGCGCCCCTGTGGGCGTGCGAGAGGGGCCGTTCTGGGACGCCGTCATTTGACGGTGGGCGGGCGGCAACCAGTTAAGGCATGAAAGGAAAGTCAGAGCAACAGATCAAGTAGTGAAAGAGTCCAATGCACTTTAATGACTTATAATATTATCTCATAAAACAATCAGCACATTTCGGGGGGCCCCTTTCATCAGGGCTTGGGTTCAGTAGACTCAATGGGGTGGACTTACTGAAACTGGACAGTGCCAAATCAGACCCGGTATCAGCCTCTTGCAGTCCCTGTACAACAGGGCTGGAGTGTGAGAGGAAGAAGCAGCACAGGGAGCCAATCAGTTCATGTGCCAACATGAAGCATGCTGATTGGTGGAAAGAGCTGAGTGACAAAGAGAGGAGCTCTTTACTCTGCTGCTTCTTCTTTCACTGTCCAGTCACAGGCTGGGGGCGGGTCTAGGATGGTCTGGGCTTAGGGGAGGGGCTTCGAAACATGCTGATAGTAAGAATATGGGCACCTATTTACTAAAACTGGAGAGTGCAGAATCTGGTGCAGCATGGTAGCCAATCAGCTTCTAACTTCAGCTTGTTCAATTAAGCTTTGGAAGCTGATTGGTTTCTGTGCAGAGCTGCATCAGATTTTACACTCTCCAGTTTTAGTAAATCAACCCCAATGAGTAACCAGACAGGTCTGTATTACACCAAATTTTCGTACTCGTGGAAAAATATAACTAAAACAAGTGTCTCAGTGTTTACTATTCCCAAGTAAGCTCTTTGTCTCATTGAGTCCACTGACAGTAAGCCCTGATGAAGGGCCCCCCCAAGAGTAAGCTCCGGTGGGCAGAGTGAAATGCGCTGGGGGGGCGTGGCCTGGCAGGGGGTCCAGGCTGAGACTGCCATTCACTATCACACAGCAGGTTTTGACTTAATGTGCGGCTTCCGGGACACCTATCACTCTCTACCAAGCCCTGATGAAGGAGTGCGCCGGCTCCTGAAACGCGTCGCCTGTTTTCTGCGATCGTAGTGTAGGACCCTATCACACACTAATAGATTTTCTGCAGATTTTTGTCTTCAGATTTACCAAAACCATATAATATGAGGTCAAACATTAAAGGGGTTGCAAACCCTTGAGTTTTTTCACCTTCCTATGCATTAAGGTGAACAAACTTACTAACTAACACTGACCCCCCCCCCCCCCCCCGTTTTACTCACCTGATCCTGTTCAGAGGCGCGCTCTTCATCTCTGCCTGTTGTCTCGGCTCTTGATTGGATAGATTGATAGCAGTGCAGCCATTGGCTCCCGCTGCTGTCGATCAAATCCAATGATGCGGGTGCCAGGGGGCAGGGCCGAGAAGCAGGACTCAGGAGCGCCCCCCCCCGCATGGGTTTCCACCAAGGAGGGCGCTTCTCCAATGTGGGCACATGTTGTGGGGGAGGAGCTACCAGCGCCGCCGGGGGGACCCCAGAAGAGGACGATTGGGGACACTCTGTGCAAAATGAATTGCACAGTGGAGGGAAGTATGACGTTTGTTATTTATTTTTTTTTATTTTTTTTTAAACAAGGGTTTAAAAACCCTTTAGTTTCAATTTGTATGCAATCAGGCACTACATGGTTTTGGTAAATCTGAAGACAAAAATCTGCAGAAAATCTAATAGTGTGTATGGGGTCTAAAGCCCTGTACACACGATCAGAAAATCGTACGGAAAATACAGATTTCGAAGCGATCGTACGATAATCGGGTCGTTAGTCCAGAGCTTTTGAGAGCCGATCACAAAAGTTCATCCGAAATTATTCTATCGGACATGCACAAAAAAAAAAAAAATTCGTACGATGCCAGATGTACGATTTTCGTTTATTCAGTACAGCTATCGTTCAAAAAGGCAATACAAATGCATTACAACACATGACATCACTTCCCAATTTTTTTTTCAGTCGTACGGGAATTTTTGTGACTTTAGTAAACTCATCAGATTCGATCTGAGATTAGCATGCAAAAAAAAAACGAACGATCATTCGTCCGATAATCTCATCGTGTGCACCGGGCATTAGTCTTTGAAACAATTTTTCATCACTTGGCCCGGCGCTCCTGTGGTGTTTCACGCTGGAGTCGCATTCTGGGTGCCCACCATAGAGGAGACTTACCAGCGGAGCCTCTCTATTTGTCTTGGCAACAGGAAGTGACGGGAAATCCAACATTTTACACTTGTCACCGAGGTCGGGGGACATCTATTGTTTTGATGACAATTTTACTGTTTTGATGACAATAGGGGGGAGGGGTTTCCTCTAAATTTGGGAAACATTTTCTCTAACTTCCTGTTGTACTTCTTGAACAGGATGTGACGAGGCCTGAAAACTGATACTGGTATTGGTACCGGTGCCGATACCAAGCATTGACTTGTTAATTTACTCTAATCAGCCTTAATTAACTCCTTATTCTCCTCCATTTAAATTATTATTTTCCCGCTGATTTTTATTTTTTTTTCCACTTCTATTTTAGAAACCTTTAATAATTAAAACTTTGTTTGGGGATTCCCCCCACTGACAGCTGAAATGTAAAAAAAAAATATAATTAAAAAAGCAGCCAATTATCGGTTGGTAAAGCGGACCTTCAATCATTTTTTTTTAATCTTTCCATCTATTAACCACTTGCTTACCGGGAACCTAAACTCCCTTCCTGCCCAGACCAATTTTCAGCTTTTAGCGCTGTCTTTGAATGACAATTGCGCCGTCATACAACACTGTACCCAAATGAAATTTTTCTAATTTTTTCCCCACAAATAGAGCTTTCTTTTGGTGGTATTTGATCACCTCTGGGTTTTTTTGTTTTTTTTTTGTTAAAAAAATTTAAATAGACCAAAATTTAAAAAAAAAAACATTTTATATTTTGTTAATACATTTTGCAAACAGGTAATTTTCTCCTTCATTGATGTACGATGATGAGGCAGGACTGATGGGCACTGATAGGCTGCACTGATGGGCACTGATAGGCTGCACTGATGGGCACTGATAGGCTGCACTGATGGGCACTGATAGGCTGCACTGATGGGCACTGATAAGGTGGCACTGATGGGCACTAATAGGCGGCACTGATGGGCACTAATAGACGGCACTGGTGGGCACTGATGAGGTGCCACTGGTGGGCACTGATAGGTGGCATTGGTGGGCACTGAGAGGAGGCACTGATGGGTGGCACTGAAGGGCACTAATAAGTGGCACTGATAGCTGTTACTGATGGGCACTGATAGGTGGCAGTGATGGGCACTGATGGGTGGCAGTGATGGGCACTGGTAGGTGACACTGATAGGCAGCACTGCTAGGTAGCAATCATGAGGCACTGATTGGCACCACTGGTGGGCATTGATAGGTGCACTCATGGGCATTGATAGGTGGCACTGATTGCTAGCACTTATGCACTAGTGGGTACTGATTCATGGCACTGTGAGCACTGGCAGGCAGTACTGGTTGGCACAGATGAGGCGGCTTCGCCTCTTCCTCTTCGGGACCGATGTCCCTTGCACAGAAGCCGGTGATCGGCTTTTTTTTCTCCTCGCGCTGTGAACGCGAGGAGAAAAAAAAACGATTACCGATCTTCTGTTTACATCACGTGATCAGCTGTCATTGTCATTGGCTGACAGCTGATCACGTGGCAAGGGGCCGGGATCGACCCCTTACTCCGATGTGTGATCACCCGAGTCTCATTGACTCGGTGATCACAGCACATGCCGCGCACGCCCTGAAGGGGGCACGCGGGTAGTGTGCGAAGGGGAGGACGTGTATTGACGGCCTCCCAGCAATGTAGGTCCATGCTGTAGTCGTCATTCGGCTATAGCCCGGATCTGAAGGGGTTAAATCTTCTGCTCTTGTTGTTGTTTTAACTTTGGATAGTAAAACATTTTTTTGTTCTGCCAGTAAATACCTTATACAGCCCACTTCCTGTTTCTTGTCTGGTCATTAGCCTAGGCTTATGACATCATGTACAGCTCTCTCTCTCGTGAGAGTTTGCCTGGAAGGGAGGGGGATGAGTCATAAGAGGGCCAATGAGAGCTGCAGAGCTGGAGGTGTGCCTCTGTGTGTAAATCCAGGAAGTGAACAGGCAGCAGCTTCAGCTGCCCACATTTAAAATGCAGCCAGACTTAGTGGAGGGAGATTTCTGCAGCATATTTGGCAAGTACAGAATCACAGTATATATAAAATAATATACAAAGTGATTGGAGGGAAGCTTCAGAATGGCAAAGCTGTTTTTATTAAAATTATGTGAGCAGACTGCAGTTCCTTTTTAAGGAGCGGGGCCGCCGTGTCCTTAACAACCAATGACTCAGTCAGCTGTCAGTGGGGTTCCCCTGTTGACAGCTGAATTGTTAAATAAGTCCTGCAATCTGACCTGTCAAAAAAAAAAAAGCAGCCGGGCAATATTTATCAACAACATTGCTCAGCTGCTAAAGCATTATGAAAAGAAACATTGTTTCATTTTGCATCTTTCTTTTTTTTCATCTACAGATCAAAGGGATGAACTTCCCTTTGCAGGTGACTCAGTTTAAAGCAACCTGACAAGTAAAAAAAAGTGCCTACAGGGCACTTACACCCCCTTCCTGCCGAAGCCATTTTTCAGCTTTCAGCGCTGTCGCTCTTTGAATGACAATTGCGCGGTCATGCCACACTGTATCCAAATGAAATGTTTATCATTTTCTTCACACAAATAGAGTTTTCTTTTGGTGGTATTTAATCACGGCTGGGTTTTTTATTTTTTACTAAAAAAAAAAGACCAAATAATTTGCAAAAAAAATGGGGTTTTTTTAACTTAGTTTCTCTCAGTAAATTTTGTAATTAAGTAATTTTTCTCCTTCACTGATGTGCGCTGATGAGGCGGCACTGATAGGCTGAACTGGTAGGCACTGATTAGGTGGCACTTATGAGGAGGCACTAATATGCCGCACTTATGGGCACTGATAGGTGGCACTGATATGTGGCACTAATGAGCACTGTTAGGTGGCACTGATGGGCACTAATAGGTGGCACTGATTGGCACTGAGAGGCGGCATGAATAGGTGGTACTGATGGGCATTGATGGGTGGCACTGATGGGCAGCAGTGATGGGCATTGATGGGCAGCACTGATAGGCGGGACTGATAGCCAGCACGGACTGGCATCACTAATGGGCACTGATTGGTGGCACTTGTGGGCAGTGGTGGGCACTGATTGCTGGCAGTGGCGGGCACTCATCGCTGGCACTGATTTGGGGCACTGGTGTTGCTATTGTAATCAGGGCACTGATGTCCTAGCAACAGGCGCGCGAGAGCGGCCGTTCCGGGACGCCATCATATGACGGCGTCTCAGAACGAGAGCCGCACCGCCCCACCATCATTTGACAGTGGGCGGGCGGCAACTAATTAATTTACTCTAATCAGCCTTAATTAACTCCTTATTCTCCTCCATTTAAATTATTATTTTCCCACTGATTTTTATTTTTTTTCCACTTCTATTTTAGAAACCTTTAATAATTAAAACTTTGTTTGTTCAGTTATATTTTTTACACCTTTAACATATTTCACATTAAAAAAAGAGCAACATGTAAAAAAAAAAAAAAATGTATTAATTTGTAAATAACTTTTCAATGCTTTGTACCATTGCTGACAGCTTAAGTGTAAACAAAACAGTTGCGGTAGGTATCGGTAATTGGTATCGGATAGTACTAAAAAAAAAAAAAAATCGGTACTCGTACCTCGTAAAAAAAAAAAAGAAAAGAAAATGGTATCGGTGCATCCCTAGTTTTAACCCTTTCCCTAAAACTAAAACAGTTTGGCTGTCCATCGAAACTGCAAGTAAATTGATTCTGTGCAAATGTGGCAAAATTGAATATTCTTAGGATATATTCTCTGTGGATCAAACGTTATTTATTT